>RCUC01138671.1:0-22716 GCA_003697995.1 Taxidea taxus jeffersonii | reverse complement strand
TTCTTGACACGTCTCTTCTTGAGGAAGCCTTCCCGACTATGTTAGGTCAGTGTAATCTTAGCATATCTAAATCATTTTCCTTGTCTCTTTCTTTACCACTCATCTTGCACTGATTCCTGTCTGTCTTACAGAGCTGGCCAGCTGCTCCCAGTGTGTGAATTGGTTTCCTCATGAAAATGGAGGAAATTCTGTTTCTTTCACTTGTCCAATCTCATCCATTCTTTTACAACATTTATTCATGTATTTACTCAGTGAACATTTACAGAATATGGACTACGTGTCAAGAAATTTGGTAAGCCCTAGGAATGCAAAGATAGGTGAGACATTGGGAGCTTAATAAATGAATGAAAAATGGCATGGCTACTGTGAATTTTTGCATTGTGGGAGGGAGGAGCAACCACGGGGACTGGCAGTTGGTAAAGCTGAAAAAGTACAGGGACCAAATCATAGGAGGCCTTGCCTCTAACAGAAACATTTTTTTAAAAGATTTTATTTATTTATTTGACAGACAGAGATCACAAGTAGGTGGAGAGGTAGGCAGAGAGAGAGAGAGAGAAGGGGAAGCAGGCTCCCTGCTGGATCCCAGGACTCTGGGATCATGAACTGAGCCGAAGGCAGAGGCTTTAACCCACTGAGCCACCCAGGTGCCCCTAACAGAAACATTTTTAATCATATCAGGAAGTCAGTGGGGGAATTGCAGAAATAGCTCAAGAGTTAACATTAATCAGATTTGTTACTTTGTATCATGCAGATGACATACTAAGTAATAGTAATTACTTGAATTAAATAATAAGAATTTTTCATTATCAACTTCAAAGGATTTTTTTTTTTTGCAGGATTCTCTGATTCTTGATTGTCCTCTCTGTTTCTTACTTTGTACATAACCTATTACTATAAAGAGAAGTTTGTTTCCTTTTTACTTTTATTTGGGATGTGAAGGGGTAAAAACCAACACTGGGTTAGGATCCATTTTATTCAAGTCTGCACCCTTTGAAATTCTAAAATACTATCATCTCATAGATTCTTTTGCCACATTGTAATAAATTATTATTTTTTTATATTGCAATAAGTTATTAAATTCCCTTCTATGCTTAGGCATCCTCTGTTCAAGTTGTTCACAGGAGGCTGACAAATATCTCAGCACTAATTCTCCTGGTCAGATACACGTGTGCCCAAGATCTTCTGGGAGGTTGAAGCAAGGACATTTTGCCCCACTGGGGATTTACAGAAGATTTCAGAAAGGAAGAAGGCCTAAACTGAGTGTGAAGAATGATGCAAGTTAATGGGGAAAAATATATTGGAAGGTATAAGTACCTGTCCTACTTCTTTCATCCAAATCTGTGCCAAATGTTTTCAGCCTCCTATTTCTCTATAATGATTATTTTTATCCTACTAACTGCTATTAAAAGCAAAAACAAACAACAACAATAACAACCACCACAAAAACAAAAAAAGTTGTAGTGGAATCCCAGGGAACATGTGTTCTAGATACTCAAATAAATCTGCATTTTCAGTGGCAAAATTAAGCTATACTGAAGACCAAATGTGTTGCATCTGTGGAATACTGAAAACCAATTAAGATGTCAAAAATTTGAAAAATCAATGAAAGTAACCAAACCTACAGTAGATTGCATTTAAGATTTTTAAGTTATTTATATAAAGATTTTATTTATTTCTTTGACACAGAAAGAGTGAGCACAAAAGCAGGGGAGCAGCAGGCAGAAGGAGAGGGAGAAGTAGGCTCTCTGCTGAGCAAGGAGCCCAATGCAGTACTCGATCCGAGGACCCTGGGGATCATGACTTGAGCCAAAGGCAAATGTTTAACTGACTGAGCCACCCAGGTGCCCTTCATTTAAGAGTTTAAACATTTGACTGTCAGTAGTGGAGATAATTATTTTTGTCAAGATTTAAATGTGGACTAACACTTAAAATCTGCTACGTATTGTATTTTTAAAATCAACTAGGAAGCTTAGTCAATTGGTGACTCTATCAAGTGAAACTTGAATTTTATTTACATATTTAAATTTAATGTATTCAGACAAGTTGTTGATTATCTACCCAGGTAGCTACCTTAGAAATGTGATAACCATGTGTCCTGGATTTCCAGGATATTCTCAAGGTCAGCTATTTTGTCTTTGGTATCTATAGATAAATTCTTACTTCTAGTGACACATGTTCTATATTTTGCCTAGCAAAATGTTATTATTTTATTAAAAGGCACAGAACCCCTTTAAGCTTTCATAAACACATGTTTTCTATATTATAATATTCTACTATAATCTCATTAATTCAAAATGTGAGAGGGGATTCTCTTCAAAGTAGTAAAAAAAAACTTAAGTTGGTAACTAAAAAGGAAGGCAACATTATTTTTATTTCATATTAGTTTGAAGCTAAGTGCTACCATACAATTCTATAATTTGATAGCATTCCATGGGGAATTTCAATGTTTTAAGATAGAACGACGATAGAAAGTATTTAGCCCTGTTTCTCATTTCAGGAAACTGACATTCAGGGATTAGGTCTTTCTTTAGGCTTAATTAAACACCACTAATTTAATCCAAGAAGTGGAAAATTAGAACTAGAACTTGGGTTCTAAGTTCTGTTAGTTATTTCATATTATAAAAAATAAGATCTTACCAACTGGAAAGTGAATCAATCAGATAACTACATCATTATTAAATAGACAAACTGTAGAATAAAATGTGTGGACACTAGCTTGAATAAAGTGTCACCAATAGTACACAAAAGTATGTTTCAAATCCAGTGGGTATAATTCGAGAGCCCCAACCCAATGCAAAGACAATTTACATTCTCCAGCACCAACAGATAAAGAGATATTGAAGGATCCCAGGAAGGTGTTTATTTCACTTTATTAATTACATTAAACTCTCATTTTTCTGATAGTTCTGTAAGGAACCTTATTTCTGTCTCAGATTGGAATTGATTTTGCTTTCATCTGCATCATTTAATTTGTTCTAAAAGGCTCAGTGGTGGTGGTACCAGGAGGAAGGATCCTCAGTCAAATCAAGGAAAGCTAAATTAAAACTCAGGAATATCTTGAAGGAGAAGAATTTTTCTTTTTTCTTCTGTTAACACTACAAACAAAGAGACTGAGATGAATGCCAATGGGCCTGTTACAGGAGACAGATATATGAAGCAAAACTGTGAAAATATGCCAAGTAAATATTAAGAGACTTTGGGTAAAGGCTGAGGAAAAATCAAAGTGGCAGGAGCACAGAACCTATAAATCTACTGTCTTTGGTTTCCAGTCACTTATGGAGTGATTTATTCTCTCATTCATTTCCTAATTTAAAAAACAAATCATACCCAGGGCTCAGCCTCGACTCTTTCTAAATAAAACCCTCAAGCTCTTAACAAAATGCTTAGAGTGGGATTTAAGACAATTTAAGAGTTTCTCAAAATAGCATCAGATCTCACTGTTGCACTTTGAGAAGACTGGCATTTTCTCTCCAAGGAAGCAACGTGCTCAGGAACCCGGTTCATCAGGTTGATGTAACCCTCCAACATTCTTTCTCACAAGGATGAAAACGGAACAAACACAACACCCTGCTACATACAGATGGTTGAGTTAATTAAACTTAGCTTAGTGAACCCATCCCTGTTCTTAAAGCTCTCGTGAGGTAGGGCCAGTTTGGCTTCGATGCCTTCCTGCTTCCCTGTCTGGGAGTCTTTTTCAGCTCAGCCTCAGAGCCCTGCCCCACTGGTGTTCTACCATGCTATACCTGCACCACCCCTTTCCTGGGATAGCTCAACCGAGGGGTTGTTCCATGCCTTCCTCGGTTACAGTTCTCTTTTCTCCAAAGCCTCAGTAAGTGTCGAGCAAGTGGAAGTTCTGTGGGTGATTAGGATTTCCCAGAATGCTAACACACGAGCGTCAGTTAAGCTCAGTGGGGCCAGTTTCTTGTCTAAACACAAAGGATTAGTGCACTAGCGAGTACTAGCTGGAAGATGGTCAGGCTCATAAACGCAGCCAGATAGAAAACGGGCCCTGCCACATACGTCAGTTAAGACTGCACTGACACTCCTATGTCCCTTTCTTTAGTCTGTAGGTCTTCCTATATCCTATCTCTAAAGGCTTTACTTCCAAAGTTGGAAGATACAATACAGATCAACAAATGGGTCATAGGATTGTTCCAAAGAGAGAGAAACTAAGATATTAGCAAGGGAAGAGGAACAATTATTTGTTGGAAAATCTTTCTCTAACACTGTATGTAGTGTGTAGTTGTCAAACCAGCAACCTATGGGCCCATGCCTTAGGCTTTCAAGCCGGCACCATGCCTGAGGCGAAAGGGGGGAAAAAAATCAAGGGAAGAGCTTATTATAGCCAATTCAGTGAGAAAGTACAGCTGAAAGGGACATAGCAGACAAGATCTGAAAAGTGCTAGAGAGGCAGAGAGGTAGAGGATAACCAGGATATTATTGCTGATTCCCACAGCTAGCTGCCACAGGGTTTATATGCTGGTTATGGATGTTGCTGGAAGGGGATAAACTGAATTAAAGCCATCTTTCCGTTCTAAACTTTGACTTTGATGTATCATCCTCTGCATGTGCTATAACCTAGAACTGCATAATATGAAAATATTTTTAAACCCCTCCAAAAGTTTAATTTCTGAGAATCAAGCACAGCCAGGAAATCCGAACTCTTCTGAATTTCTAGAATCTCTCTTCTATCCTAACTGCTATCTCAAACTAAACACTCCACCGTATTGTAACTGCATTGAGTGTGGCAGTCATTCCTGCAACAAACATTGATTCAATGCCTAGAGTCTGCCTTGCTAGAATGGGGAAATACTTTAAGAGGAACACATATCTCCAACATTTTATACGTAATTGCTCAGAGGGCCATGAACTGGGACCTGATGAAGTCCACTCTCTCTCTAAATGTTGCTAACGGAACACCTGCCATCACCTGAAAGGAAGAATCTGGCCCAGAGAAGTAAAATCAAGCAGAAATGCCAAGTGGGTCTCCACGTGGATGCTAATATTAAGTCTTCAAGTCTGGCCCTCAATCACTCAAGTTATGGACCTGGAATCAACAAAAGGCAAGGTTTTGCTCAGGTCAGAGGATAAGGGAATGTGTGGTGAATTATGAAAGAACACAGGAAGAGACTTGTCAAAAATATAACTTGAGAAGGTGATAGGTCAAATGGTGACCTCTCTCCTCTTAGGAACCAGCTGTTACCTACTTTCTCTGTTGGGCTGAAGAGCGCCGGGTGCAAATCACGGCCACGATCACTACCACCAGCACTGTGATGACGCCAACGGTGATCACAATGATCACAAGCAGGTTGCTGTTCTTCTGAGGAGTGACACTGCCATGTGGGGGGTGCATCTGGCCAATGGGTGGCTCTGGGGAAAGACAGGCAAATGGAGATCAGATTTAGGGAGATGTGACAGCTTGGTGTTTATCAAGCTGTTAAGGATGTGGAAGTTCCTATTGTTCTGGGTATTCCTGAAGCTGGGAATAAAAGCAGTGAAAAATGAGAGGAAAGATCAGTTATCTACCTAAGATAAATGAAATACATGTCCACACAAAATCTTGTACAGAAACATTCATAGCAACGTGATTTAGAATAGCCAAAAGTGGAAACAACCCAAATATCTGTTGACTGAAGAATGGAGAAACAAAATGTGGTAGTTCCATACAAGGGAGTATTACTCAGCTATAAGGAACCTACACATGATACATGCTACAATATGCATGTACCTTAAAGAGGTTATTCTATAGGAAAGAAGCCAGACACAAAAGCTCAATATTGTGATTCCACTTATATGAAATATCCAGAATAGGCAAATCTATAGAGACAGAAAGTAGATTAGTGTTTCCCAGTGGATGGGAGGAGTGAATGGGGAAGGGATGCGAATGGATATAGGTCTTCCCTTGGGGGTGTTGAAAATATTCTGGAATTAGATAGTGGTGCTTGTGGCACAACCTTGTGGATATACTAAAGACGACCGACTTGGTACACTTTCAGAAGGTGAATTTATGGTATGTGAGTTATATCTAAGTTATTTATTTATCTATTTATCTATTTATTTATTTTTAGAGAAGAATTAACCTAATAAGTAGAAAGTAGGGAGAGGAGGAAAAAAGGCTACTTTGTACTGTGTCTATTCCAGGGTGATGAGAATCCAGGAGTCTGTGCTTTATGAGAAAATACTTTTTATTAGATGATGTGAAAGACAAACTATTTGACACCAATCACTCCCAATTTATTTCCTTTTTTGTTTTTAAAGAAGCTATCTACAAAACACATTTAATTTTCAACCTGTTAAGAATGTACGAATCCCACTTAAATGTCAATCATTAGGTTTGAAGGAGTGTCATAAAGTCCTGATATAAACGTTCTCCTCTGTTGCAATAGTACCTCAGGGTAGGCAATATTCAGATGAAAAGGCAGACTAATAATATATTTTTTATAATTTGCTTATGTAAGTGAGAATGGATAATGACTGTTTAAATTGCTTCTTTAAAACCCTCAGTGATCAATTAGAAATACTATGTTCTATACATCATGTGATTCATTACAAGTCACAGTGTTTTAAAAAGTAAATGTTAGCTTATTTTATTTATCACTTAATTTAAAAAGTAGCAGGAAGCAATGAGTTCAGATGTTTTCCTAGACCTGAGTTTGAATGTGCTTCTTTAACAAGCTATATTAGTTTTCTGTACCTCCTGAGTATTTAGGCCTTTGGACCCTCTGTGCTTTTGCCTATAAAATGGAAATAATAATACTTATTTTATACAGCTATTGTCAGAATTAGAGAAAATACATACAAAATAATCCACTTAGCAGCTGATAGAGATTAGTATAATTTCATTGTACTATGGAAACATTAAATAAAATGTTGCTTAAATTGATAATCTACCATACCATTTGGGATACTTTTGATGTAGACTTCTAAACTACAAAATTGCTAGAAATAATACTCAATGTGAAAAATAAATTAACTTCTCACAAATGAATAGAAAACCCAGCTCTTGCTTCAAAATCAAAACACTATCTTTTGACAGTTATTTAATTCAATGCTTTTTCAAAACAATAGTCACCTAAATTTAAGTTATTGCTGAGTCATTGTTATTGGAAAAATATTAAGCACTTCTGATAGAACTTGAATCTCACGGGAGAAACTCATCAAAAGTGTTTAAATAGCACTTTCTGTTAAAAGATTCTGCTTCTAAGTGAAAGAAATGATTTCCTTGAAGTGATTTTACATTACTACAAAGGAATGAGGCAAGTAATGAAAGGTCAGAACTTTCTGTAGCATAATTTTACTTACCGCTTAAAAAGTCGTTTTACTGTAGTATCTCAATATGCCCTTTCTGTGCTTAATAAATTAATTGATTGGAATAAATTAACCTTTTATGTGAGAGATTGCAATGAAGACAGTTGGAGATATCATGGATTTTTATTAGCATGACTTAAATTTAACAGTTCACCATTTCTGACCAACTTAGTTTGAGTCCTACAGAGCAGTACAACTTACGAACATTTTTAAAACCTTGTGAACTAGAATTTTTCAAATTTCTACTCATGTTTTCCCTATCCACCCACAGAGACACCACATTTCAAGTCAGAAAGTAATGATTCTGGACTCTGCTGCACATTAGTGAGATTATATTGGTGCCATTTGCCTCAGAGAGTTAGGGATCATGAGGACTCCCATTATAAATCTTTGATTCCAGACCTTTATAACTTCCTCATAAAAGTTCCCATCAGTTTAAAACTTGGTAATCAGGGTCTCTCATTAATTTCCCAATCTCAATTCAAAGCCTGAATAATCAGAATATTTGATATCAAGTGCATAGTTCAGAAAGTCAAGTGGAATGGACTCTTTTGATATAGTTGACCCTCATTATTCGTAGTAATTTGTTTTATAAAGTTGCTGTAAACACTGAATTAAGGAATATTAAGCATAGCTTCTAGAGGCAATTCAATGTTAGGTTCTTGGGAGTCTCTGGTTACAACATTTTTATCAGTCAATGCATAACCTTGTTTTATGTGTGTTTCTGTTTAAAGACACTTCATTTAATATATAATGTACATTCATTAACATTGAACTTACAGTCAACAACAGGACAGCTCATGCCTGAGTGATGCTTAATTAACATGCACATTTTCTCCACAAGGTACATCACACGGCCTTTTGCACGTAGGAATGCTATGCAGCACCTCATCACTACACTTAAGGGCCACTTTAAACACTGATCCCCCATCAAAAAACTCACAAAAATATGAACAATTGGCACTAAATACACTGTAGAAAGGACACCTGTTTATGCTGTGAGAGCTGAAACAATAAGGCGAGGTTCCCTTTGTCCCATTTCGGCTGGGTCTGTGACCACTGAGCTACTTAAATTTTTGGCTGCTCTGCACATGTCCACAGTTGACCACAAAAGCTCTACAGGTACTGATTTTGGTGGCTAAAGATACATTTTAGCAGTAGGTAAATTCACAAATACACGATCTACAAGTAATGGCCATCAACCATGTATGTGCATACATCAGAGACAGCTCCAAATCAGGAAAAACTTAGAGCTCATAAACCTAGATCACTACCGTTAAGAGTTCTGAATGACAGTCTGAGGCCAGAAGAGGCCAGATGACATTTAACCACCTTTAGGGCTTCAGAGGGGAAGCTGCATGTAATTCAGAGATTTGCAAATATCCACCAGAACATGGGGATTATTTCATGAGATGATGGATATAACACACTGGCCACAGGCCCTGGCCCAGAGTTGGCCCTCAGTAGATATTATGATGTCGTTCAATTAATTCATTCTATGTGATCTTTCCAAATTAAAGAAAAATATGCTGTCTTAATACATCTTTTCTTGGTGTTACCATAAATAGCTTGGATATCCATTGTCTGAGTAATCAAAGACCTAGATGTGTCTCATTAAAACTGATGAGAGAAATAAATTTTTAAAAGTCACATGGGCATTCCATCCAGTTTTTATTTTCATGATGTTTGATTACCATAAAAGCTTTCATCCTTTTTCAAATAAATTCAGTAAAAACAAATATATATTTCATAATCTGATGAGCCTAAAGTCTTAGTAAAAATTGGAAAATTGGTTTCGTGAAATAATAATGTCTTTAATTTTTATAGTACTTGGGAGAGAACAGATCCAATGATTGCTTGGGGACTGGGCTTTTTTTCCTACAATTGCAGTCTTCACTGGTAACAGTTTTATTATTAGAACACTTTGAGCTCAACATATATCTCAATAATTTTACAGGTCTTTGAATTTGAACAGAAATTCCTATGGCAATGAGTATTTCAAAGCATCTCCTGCTGAAGTAAGGTGCTATATAGTCAATCAGCTGGAAGAAATTTCACAGATAATCTAGCCCAATGTTCCCTAAATTGAAATATTAATCAGTATTATGGGGGGGGGGAGGAAGTTCCTTGGTCAATTTAGTTGGAAAACATATTTTTTATCTAAAATCTCAGAATTTTGGACATGCTCATGTGAACTGAGAATTGCCTGGAGAGATAGGGCAGGGATGGTAAAGAATATATCCAAATATTCTAGAAAAATATATTGAAGACCCAGTTCAGTGCTGGGGGCATGATGCTATGATCAAAACATTGGTGGACCTTAAGGGCACAATGCTAATGAAATAAATCAGAGAGAGAAAGATAAATACTCTATGACACCACTTGTATGTGGTGGCTAACAAGATGGGTTTGAGGGAAATGAGGAGATACTGACCAAAACGTATAAATTTCCAGTTACCAGAAGAATAAATTCTGGGGTTACAATGTACATCATGGTGATTACAGTTAATAATACCGTATTACTGTATACTTGCAGGTTGCTCAGAGTATAGATACTAAATTTTCTTATTACAAAAAATAAATGGTAATTAGGTGATGTGATGGAGTTGTCCGCTAAAGCTATAGCGGTGATTGTTTTTACATATAAAAGTGTATCAAATTAACACACTGTACCTTAAACTTATGCAATGTTATTTATCTATTATACTTCAGTAAAGCTGAGGGGGGTAGGGGACAGAATTCATTCAAGTATTCAAGAAGGCAGAAAGGAAACTATAAGAGGCACACACAGTTGTGATGTAGCCATAAGTCTGCCTAACTGGTTAGACCAGAAAAGGGAAAAGAAATCAATATATATTAAGTGGCCTATCTCTTCCATTCTGAAAGCATGTACCTAGTTTTGTGACCTGAGTAAAATGTCAGGCTACTTCTCACCTGGGATCAACCCACAACTGTTAGAAGGGAGCTCTGAAAGCTCCATTTCTGAGCTGTTTTTCTGGAAGAACAGAGAGGGAGCAATGGCCAGGCTATGGAACCATTAGAAAATATTTATAGGGCCATGCTTATATTATTTCATAATAATTTGTACATCATTGTCTTCTTGTATATTGTGGGGTCTGAGAATAGTCTCAAAATTAGAACACTGTGGGATGGCAGCAGAGTAGGAGGATCCTAGGTTTGTCTCCTCTGAGGAATACAACTAGAAAATTTCAAATTAGAACATTGTGATTGCTCCCACCCCCCACATCCCTCTCAAAAAGAGGCATGATTGTTGACCTCATGGTCAACCTCATCTTTCTGGAAAAGATTAAACAAATCATGAAGTAAATACATATAAAATTACAACTATAATTGGTATTTTTAAAAAATAGTAGAGTTCAAAAGAAAGATGTAATATGAAAACAATAGTCCTTGGAGGAGGAGGGAGGTCATAATGAAAGACCTCATTATAAAAGTACCATTTAGGCAGAATCATGGAGTACTCTAGGAGTTAGCGCCTGTTTCTTTACAGGGGAACTGAGAGCAGATCATGTGTTTGGAACACTGGGAGCAAAAGGGAACTGGCACAAAATGAGGCTGGGAAGAGAAACAAGGGAGAGACCAGCCAAGAAGATGTTAACGTTCTCCAGGAGAGAGACAGTGATATAGCTTCAACTGAGTTGGTGGCCAGGCAGTCAAGCAAAGTAGATGGGCACACAATACAGTCAGAAAGTAGACGAACAAAGCAGACTGCATGTGGCAGAGTTAAAAAAAGAAGCGTCAGGTTCAGACTTGAGCCATAGTCCTATGTCTGAGGTGAGGGAGAGGGAGAAAGACCAGTGAGAGAAGAACAAGAGCTCAGTCTTGACTATGTTAGAGTCAAGATCTTATGCTAAATTATAAGGAGACAGCTAGAAGGTCTGTGTTAGGAATAAAAATTCGGGAGCTGGCACATAGAGGGGAGTAGATGAGATCACTGAATCAGGTGTAGAGTCAGCAGACATGCTTTTTCAAGACTAATACCTCTAGTGTTCAGGTAGAAGAGGGGGAACTGGCAAAAGAGACATGAGTGGCCCAGCGAGGTTCCCAATCCTCATTTGACAAAAGGACAATTTTTTTCCTCAGAGCTTCTCATGGGATCTGTTTACCTTGAAACAACCTTTGGGGGATGGCAATTTAGATTAGTGTATTTTAACTGGGGAGATTTTGCTCCCCAAGGGGAAATTTGGCAAAGTTTGGAGACATTTTTGGTTCTTACAACATGGTGGAGGGGAAATACTCCTGGCTTCTAGTGTGTGAAGGCCAGGGATCCTACGTTGCCTAGGACAGGCCCCACAACAAATACTTGTCCAGTCTCAAATGGCAATAGTTCTGAAGTTGAGAAACCCTGATTTAGCTTAACACCTTCTATGTTCAGATGAAAAACTGAGATCCCAAAAGTTTAAGTGACTTGATTCCTACAGTCTTAATTCCTGGCAAAGTCATTCTAGAACTGGGGCTTGGGATTAGTCTAGGATCCTTAAAATCATTTGCCGTAGATAATGGTTGGATAGTAGGTAGGCAGAACCTTGTGTAGACTAGAGCTTGAGAACCTGGAAGACTCCAATTACTTTCTATCAGGGAAACAACATAAAGTTTTATTTCTGGACCTTTCTCTTGACATCAAGTTGTCTGTTCAATATCTTATAATAGCTTGCCAATCTCAGAATGATCAATTCATGCAAATATGGAAGAGATTTAGTGCAGGCTTTATTTAGATTAGTTAAAATGTTAATTGAGTTCTGAAAATAATAAAACAAAATTTTTCAAAAGTAGGGAGCAAATAATTGTTTTTTCTCCTAAGCACACAGAGTAAGTCATGTTTTAAGAGCACCTAATATGACTCTGAATATTTAAAAATTAATTAATAATATTGACTTTTTTTTTTTAAGATTTTATTTATCCATCCGACAGACAGAGATCACAAGTAGGCAGAGAGGCAGAGAGAGAGGGGAGGAAGCAGGCTGTCCGCAGAGCGGAGAGCCCGATGCGGGGCTCGATCCTATGACCCAGGGATCATGACCCGAGCTGAAGGCTGCGGCTTTAACCCACTGAGCCACACAGGCGCCCCAATAATATTGACTTTTTAACAATATTTAATTCAATGCCTATCAAACTTAATTTGGTATCTAAAGGTTGAGATCAATATAGCAACATATTTGGAGGAATCCTAGACCTCTTAGCTAAAATTACTAATTTAACAAATTACAGGCAGAGCCACTGACGAAAAGAAATTGCTGATTTATCTTCCGCAATGAGAAAAGCAGGATTGAAGTAATTGTCACTGTTTTTCTTATTCATACAAATATAAACTACAAAATCACATTTTCAGAAGTTGAAGATTTTCCTGCTTTAAGAATGTGGACCATAAAATTGAATGCACCATTAAAGTAAAATACGAGCATATCAGTACATATTAGCTTCGATTCTACCTGCCATCAACAAGTAATTTAGATGCCTCTTCAGTTCCCTCAATTCAATTAAGGGCTTCCAACTACAAGAGTAAACATGAACTATAGCTTTGTTTTTCTTTATTTGAATTCCAAGAGTGCATTTTTAAAAGAGTGGCATTCTGTAAGAGAGCATAAGTGATTAGTGAAGTCTAAATTTTTTTGCAACTAGCTTGAGTATCCTGACAATAAGCCATTGTTCTATTATAATTCTTGGAAGGATAAATTCCAGGAAGTATAGGAGAGATAGGAAAACTTGATAATTCTGTCACTCTAAGAGGAGCTGTATGAAAATTTCCCGGGTTTTGAGGTTCAAAAACTCAGATTTTTTAAAAAAGATTTTATTTATTTATTTGACAGAGATCACAAGTAGGCAGAGAGGCAGGCAGAGAGAGGAGGAAGCACGCTCCCTGCTGAGCAGAGATCCCGATGCCAGGCAAAAGTCAGATTTTAAAGTATTTTTGTTGATGTAGACTAGGTTGGGTGGGGTCATGGTTTTATCAGCCAAGGTTTCATTTGCACCCTTCTTAAGGCTTAAGATGTTAGCGGAACTTTAATTAGGGAGGTAGGGGTTTTCAAGATGCCTTAGCGGATTGGCTTGCAATAACCCGAGCTAAAGTTAAATTACATATTTACCATCATTTATGGGTTAGTCAAATAGAATGGGAAACAGATTGAGTTTGCTCTCCACTGCCCATATCTCTTGGAGGTTATCAATTCACCTTAATTAGTCAAGTAGCCTGTAACAATTCATTATTCCAGTAAGAGTTCTAGAAATGATTCAGGTGCTCTGTTCATCCCATTCATTTAACAGGAAATACCTAAAACATTAAGTGATGCTGAAAAGTGTGAATGGGTGACGATAACAATCTATCTAAACTAGTTCAAAGTCACTGGCTGTTATTCTTTATCTCCATAACTTTCTCTGGTGAGATAACATGTATCAGACTCAATTTAATTGCAATCATCTTTCTCACGAGGAATCTTCAATGGCAAAAAAAAAAAAAAAAAAGATACAATGACATGCATTTCCCTTAATTACTGTCACTGCCATTCTCTTCATTTGAGGTCTGACTCCTGTGTAAAGTTCTTGTTGACTTACCTGTTTGTGTCCAACGTGGTGTGGGGTTTCTTTTCAGAAACCTCAATTTAGTTTGAACACCAAGTTCAAATAGTTAATATCAAACTTTGAAACTTGATCCAAGATTAGGACTGCTAGATTTAGTAATTAAGAATACAGGAGGCTCCGTTAGATTTCAAGTATTTCTAGTTACTTGTACGTATGTACCTTGAGATGCATATGTACACTGAGATAGGAATTCTTTGAAATACTTTCCTTTATCTCATATTTAGAGGCAATTAGAAATGACTGAAATTTTAGAGGGCCTCCTGTATTTTGAGTTGCTAAATTTGGCAGTTTTAACCAAAATGAAAGCTCTTTAGGACATGCAGTTTAAGAGAACACATGGCTCTATGTTTGAGGCTTACGCCAGCTGCACCTTTAGCACACATGACCATGTTTTAGCAGAGAGTAGGAATGGTGAAGGGACAACTGTTACTCCTCAGTTAACCATTCCGATTCTCTCTTAATTTCCTGGCACTCTGTCTCTTCAAAAAACACCATCTTATGCCAATATAGATAGTTATGCTCTTAGCTGTGGATGAATTCCAGTTTGAAACTCTCTATAGAACAACATCTGAAAATCAGCTCTGTAAGATAAAATGAAAGAAGATGATGTTAATTCCTGGCATGGACTCTAAACCTAGAACGTCCCCATCTCAGGGCAAAAACTACTACAGTGTTGTTTCCCCACCCAATTTCAGTAAGGACCTTCTTTATCCTCCCTCACATCCCTGGGGTTTGTTTCACTTTCTTTCATCTTCCTGGAATGTATTTCTCTGCCTTGTCCTCCTGGGTAATTCTCCTTCTTCGCTTGTTGCTCCTGTGGGGGTCTAGCTTTCAAGACATGGGCTTAGCTCATAGTGAGCTCCCTGCGTGCAGTGAGGGCTTAGTAATCTCTCTTAACTGACTGCTTGAATGCATGAAGTGTGTTTGGGATATTGTTGAGACTTAAAATTTGAGGCAAAAGAATGAGATGATAAAACCTGCATACTTTTGGGAAGGGAGCCACCATTATCTAAACCTATTTAAGGAGCACGTTCTTGGTCTGTTTTCAGTCCCAACACATCCCTCCTCTCATCTTCTTGCTGTGAGCTCCCTAAAGTGTCTCTTGTGTATATGAGAATCTGGAAACTACCAGAGCCAGGTACTAGCTATACCAAGTGTCTAAACCTGAAATACCTATAGGAGACAATAGTGCTGCTTAATGAGGGAAGAGGATCTGTGTGCAAGACAATAGTGGTGAGGATTGTAGTTATCTGGAAGGAGCATTCTGGATATAACCTCAGATAGGTCTGATTGCAATATACTGAAGAAGCTTAAATGTAAGAAATTATACTTGTGTGCTTAAGTAAATGCATTATTACCAGAAGAGGGTGTGCGTAGCAATTACAAAAGAAGAGGTGACAGGTAAAAATATGTTCCTGAGGCCACCACCAGCCAGAGGAGAGGACACAGAGTCTTTATCTGGAGCATCTGGTCCACTCCACAGACACATATGTCCTCTTTGGGAAAATAGATGCATTAGGTTATCATAGCCCAGAATAGGAAATAATCATGTAATTCACCCCCTTATTCTAGTTTCTTACCAGCAAGCAATTTTTAGATTGCAGGTTTGGCTTCCCATATGGACTTTTTTTTTTTTTTAAGATTTTATTTATTTGACAGAGAGAGAGAGAGAGAGAGAGACCGTGAGAGAGGGAACACAAGCAGGGGGAGTGGGAGAGGGAGAAGCAGGCTTCCCACTGAGCAGAGAGCCTGATGCGGGACTCGATCCCAGGACCCCGGGATCATGACCTGGGCCAAAGGCAGACACTTCACCACTGAGCCACCCAGGCACCCCCCATTTGGACTTTTTAATAGGAGATCACCCAAACGAATATTTACCTATTCGGTAATAAAATTTCTCATGAAAACCTGCTAAAATGGTTATATACATCTTATTGTGTTATTTTCATAAAATCAAATAACTATACAGCAATAAAGATAAATGAAGGAGAGGTATTTGTAAACATATGGATAAATCTTAAAAGCAAAATTAAAGAGGAATACAAGTTGCAACAAATACATATAGTATGATGCCATTTGTATGAGGTGATAAACATGTATAAAATAGAACATTTAGGAGAATAGTTACCTCAATGAGGAATGGAGGACATGGTGGCAAGCATGTGATAAGTCAGACACATATCAGAGATCTCAACTGTAAGCTGACTATTTTAAATCTTAACCTTGTTGATGGGTATACGAGTGTTCATATTTGTATTTTTAATATATGGAATATATTTATAGTAAACCAAACCAAACAACAGCAACTGGAACAATTTTATAAAAATCTATAAAAGGAATTTACATCAGTCTCTTGGGAGTTTGGCTAGTATTATTTCATTCTCCCATAGTTTCCATTTCAGCAAAACTGAGGACAAGGTCCTAGAAGACAGCTCCAACACCAACCCCTGCTTTTTCTGTGCAGTTAAGATATTACCTCTGTTTGCTCAACCCCAAAGCATGTGAATGATCCATTAGAATGAGCAGAAATAAATGTTGTGTGTTTGTGTGTGTGTGTTTTAAGATTTTATTTATTTGACAGAGAGAGAGAGAGAGATCACAAGTAGGCAGAGAAGCAGGCAGAGAGAGAGTGGGAAGCAGGTTCCCTGCTGAGCAGAGAGCCCGATGTGGGGCTCAATCCCAGGACCCTGAGATCATGACCTGAGCCGAAGGCAGAGGCTTTAACCCACTGAGCCACCAGGCCCAGAAATAAACGTTTAACCTTGAGAGTGTGAAGAAAAATTAGCAATAAAGTGCCAGAGGATTCTGGAGAGTAAACTCTCTAGGCAAAAGGTCCCAGTGACTTCATTTTAGGAAACTGAGTGGGTTTAGTTCAAACTACCTTAGATATCCCCTCTCTCTAATAATATTAAATATTTGGAAACATTTTAAATACATATAACACTTTAAAATATAGATATTATATTGTTAACAATATAATATCTATTATATTGTTACACTTACAAAAATCACTTACAAAAGTGATTTTTCTAAGCTTTTCTAACTGATCCTGTTTTGTACACTTGTTGACTCTCATTGGCACTGTCTTCTGGCAGAATATGCTACAGGTTTGCTAATAATTTCATATTTCTATTATCCCAACTAAAACCCTAGGTCTGGGGCTCTGAACACTTTCAGTAATTGAAAAAATAAATTGCCTCAGACACTCTAGAATTAACCATTTAATTAATATAACTAATCCAATAGAACCTAATTGATAGACTTACCATTGAGAGTGCTTCTATCAATCAAATTAGTATCAACTGGCCAATAACCTCCATCTCCATGACGACCTATTTTTTGGGAAAACACAAGAATGTTAGGGATACAGAGTGTGAAAGCACTGTGAGAGAAAACAGACAGAAATAATAAATATTTTAAGACACACAAACAGTTGAACAAGATGTTTTGGCCACCACAGAGAAAGGGTCAGAATATTAATTCCAGTACACTTTGTGAGAAAATGTTATTTTTTGTGTGTGACAAAAGTCTGTCATGAATAGAGACTCTTTTAAACAAGCTAAATTCAATTCCTCTCTGAAATGTCCGCTCCCTCCCTTTTTTTTTCCTCCCAACCTTCTTGCAGAAAGTATTCCCAGGAGTTACAGCAGGGGTATGAGTCTCAAAGTAGTTTTCCTGAACATCTCAGGACAGAAAGAGTGCTGGTCATATCCCCTAGAGAAGTAGAGCCCCCCCACCCTTTCATTCTGCAAGAGGTCCATCCATCTGACATGACTTTGTGGCAAATTAGCATTATTACTCTACAGCACATTTTGTCTTATAAATGGTTTTGAGTGGTCCTTGTGGTATGTGCCAAATAGGTGTCTGGGAATGAGATATTAGATAGGGAGTAAAGAATGAGGTTATGGCACCACACACATACCTGTTCTGAATATTTCTTATAAACACAGCAGGGAAGGAAGAAGGGTTCTTTAGTATCACATTACTGGAAACACTGATTTCCAGTAGGTGTGCAATAGTTGTAAAAGCAGTCTTTAAGAGCACTGAGCCAGGAAATAACCAGAATTGTACCATCATCCACATTTAATTAACGGTGATTCACCACAGGTAATACCTTTTTCTATTGGCACATTTTGTAGACCTATAATTATTTTGTTAGATTTTGAATTCTAGAATATCTATTAGGCTGACAATTATAGGAACACATTTGGGAGTTGAATTTATATGCAAACACATACAAGAATACAGCTAACATTCCATTGATTCACTTTGGAGAGTTCTCTCCACAAGCAGTTACAACCAGTATGATGAGGTAGAGGAAGCCAACTGAGGCAGTCAGCCACAATAACACAGGTTGTTTGCTCACATGCATAGATTTTATTTTTCTTCTTCTTCTTCTTTTTTTTTTTTTTTTGAGATTTTCATTTATTTTAGAGAGACAGAGAGAGATACAGAGAGAGAGCCCAAGTGGGAGGGGTGGTGGGAGAGAGAATCTCAAGTAGATTCCCTTGCTGAGTGCAGAGCCCAATGTGGGGCTCCATGTAGGGATCATTGGGTGGGGGCTCCATCTCAGGACTCAGGGATCATGACCTGAGCCAAAGGCAGATGCTTAACTGACTGAGCCATCTAGGTGCCCTTATTTTTCTTCTTCTTTAAGGCTTTCAAGTCCTGCTTTTGTGACATTGTTTGGTATCCCAAACACTCCTCTCGCTAACGCTTTCCCAGGATGTCATTTTATTTGCAAAACTGTTGTGAGTGAACAACTTAAATCTTGTTAACAGACCATTCGTTCAGAATTCTAGAAATTCTTATCATATCAAGCCAGAGCTGAAGTTAGGATGTCAAGCTTCTAACAAGCAATGCATACATTAATCTAATCACATCATCTTCTGTTTTCAGCATAAATTGATAAATTTAAAATCTGCTGGCCAGTGACTGCGGGTCTATAAAGCAGGTATTAGGATGGAGGCTCCCCGTGGAAGAAGGCAGGAGAGAAGCAAATGAAATAAGCAGCAAATGTGAACATTTTCATGGACTGACTAGACTGCGGACAAGCCTTTACCCAGATACCTTACTTGTGTGATTCTGACACATTTGGGGTTTCAATGAACAGAGGATAATCTTTGCCCACAGGGCACTGTAAGATCAATGCCAGAAGAAATAAAGTGAGACAGAAGTTCTGTATGAATATTATGATAGCTTTTCTCACATCTGAAAGCAGCTAGATTGCAAAGCAGTCAGCCAAAAGAGATACTAACAGTCCCATCACTTAGGCCAGTAAAGCAATAAATGATTCCTGGTGGGAGTAATCCTGTATTGGCTGGAAATTAGGTAAATAGTCTGTGGAGGATTTTCCTTTTCCTCTAGCATCCTGACAAATGTCTTTCTAAGGAAGTTTCTCCATCTCCCAGCTAGTTTGTGGGAAGATGCAAAAACAAGCCCACAAGCACATCCATATATTACCCAGACATAAAGCTCTATGAGTAGAACTCCCCCTGGATTTAGCAAGGCTATTGATTACACTGTGAATTTCAATAGGTAGGAGAAAATCAGATGTTGTATGATTAGAGCTCTATGTCAGATAAAGGAATTCTGGAAATGCTTTCTACAGAAGAGGAGGGCAGCTTAAAACTTGAACATTCTACCCACACAGTCTAGTGTATTGACATTGCTGAACTTTTTGTTGGCTATAATTAGATTGATACCACAAAAGAAAATTAAGTAACTCTTAACAAACCCAACAGAAAGTACTTTAAAGAAACTTGATATCATCAGCAAGCAAGATTGGATTTATGGTAATTTAGAGTCCTTGCACCACTTCAGTAAGGAAACAGAAAACTCATTTCTGGGATATTGGCGAGTCTGGGGATCTCTTCATCTAAGGACGTGAGGATAAAATTTTAACTTGGTGTCCTGGTATGTTTCTATTCTCTAAAATATGTCTTCTAACTTACAGAAAAGCTTCCTTTGTGAGGAAAATAATAAGCTTAAAAAAAAAAAAAAAGACTCTCCCATTGCCAGAACCACAAAGTTGTCACATGAGGGACACTGAAGGCCAGAAAGAGCACCGAGTGTCATTGCTCGCACTTCAAAGTATTTTTAAGGGCTTTTTGATGTGGATCAAATACTGAATGTGTTTAGTAAACTTGGTTAATTTCATAAGCACTGATCTAGGGAAACAGAGGATGAATGTGATTCTGCAAGATGGAAAGTCAGTTGACGCAAAAGTATAAAGTACTGTCTGATCCAAAAGGTCCTTGTTTTATTAGTGGAGCATAAAACTGGTAATAATTCATTCAAAATTTATTAAGGGCCTGCTAAATGTAAGGCACAGTCCTAGATCCTCAAGGAAGTGGTAATATAAAAACATGTAGTAAGTGAGGGTCCTGCCATGACAGAGCGAGTATGTTCACTATATCCCGATTCTATATAGGATTAAAAACCAGCTGCAGATGGTTTTTAATTTGTGTTGACTTTAAAGATTTAAGAACAAGTTAACCCATCTTTTACTATAAAATCATTATTAAATTAATAATAATATAATAAATAATAATATTAAATTATTATTAAAATAATCATTTTTTAATTTGTCTAGTATTATTGAAAGAACTACATGTAAATAAAAATAATGTATTATTTTCAGTCTTATGTCTTCTACCTAAATTAAAACTCCTGATTTTTTTTTGCATACTGCATTAAATCTCTAACATTTTTTGAAGTTGAAAATTCACAATAAATATATGAAATTTACATATAACGTTTGTAGAAATAATGTAATACATCTCAGTGTATACCAGCTTTTTTATATTCAAATAAAGCTCAACATGGTTAAAAAAATTGGAAATGAGCAGTTTTCTTTTTTTCTCTTTTTTATATATTTAGTAGTATCATGACTTTATGTGACACAGTAATCAGGATATACTTTATGAATAAAATACTATATTCTGCAGAAAATCTTGTGTTATTCTGTATCCATATTTTCATAGTAATAAAAATGAGGGTGGAATCAAGATACTAAAGAGTAATAAATTCATGTATCATATAACCAACTAGGTATTTTATCCAGGTAATTTCATTTCATCCAGGTCATTTTTGATAATTAAAGCAGATGTTTTCTACTTTTCCTTAGGTTTTGAAGCCAGGAAATGGTACTTTCAGAAAGAACAATAAAACAAATGAGCCCATGGTTAACTTTGAAAAGAGGAAGTATATAACTATTTTGAGTTATTAAAAATTATTTATATATTTCTAAATTTATTTTATATGAGTACCTACTAGGTAAGTCCAAACCAGAAATTTCATGTCCCTCCTCTTATTTGCATTTTTACAGTATTATAAAGTATGAAGTCATTTAAAGAGTAAACTTTCACATTTTCTTCAAAGGATAGATCTCAGAAGGAGACTTCTTTTCAACTTTTTTTTTTTTTTTTGGCCAGAGACATATACTCCCTTGGGCAAAAGTTAAAGTCTCCATGATTTCCCTCCCATATACTCCCTGGATTGAGGGGAAAAGTGGGCAGAGGTAATATGACCTCCTGTAGGAAGTGTGTTTATTATGATATTCCTTGGTGTTTACCAAAGTGATGGTATAGTGTGTTTTCAAGGCTTGATGAGTAACTAATTTGAATTACAATGCTCAATGATATATTATTAATGTGAACAAGAGTTTATGTCACAATTATTATACAAGTTATTTTCTATTTTCTTTTTCTTACATATCACTTGAAATATTGTTTTTATGTCTTTATTGTGGTGTGTGTTTGTATAAAATGAAACATTAATGTTTACATTAAGTCCCTACTTTTACAGTCATGGACAGATGGAGAATCCATGGTAAAAATATTTATTAGCACCTAACAAGGATTAATTTAACTGGGATTTCTAGAGTCTGGTTTTTTTGAATAGATATTTACAAGTTCAGGGAAGAGTTAATAGAAAATTAATGTGCAGAGGACATGAAGAAAACTGGATGTGGTAGTTCTGATCTAGTCTTTAATCTATCTTCCCTGAGGGAGGATAAGGGAGGGTCCTCCAGAATGGCACCCACACAATCAATCCTGAGGAAAACCTATGGCCCGTAATCTAAATCGAATGAACAGATTGGTCATCTAACAAATGTTCAATATACATTCTCCCGAGGATGCAGAACACTGAGGTATCTCCTTGATCTTAGAATTGGTTCTGTGAAAATAATTCTGGTGATAATGATGGAAATTGAATTGATTTTGTGTCCTGTGTATGAGCGGATAAAGGATATCTATTAATGACACCTGAATACAGTTTTATGGTCCAATACACAGATCATATGGAGATCTATTTTGAAGCAGATGATTTTTCAGAGGCTGAGAAAATGTCTAAGAGATCAATTCATCACAAAGTTGATAATATTGCTGACTTTGAACAAAGGCATCAGGATATCTAAAAGCCAGAAAGTGAAATCATAACTCATACCTAGGACATTTCAAGCATATATTAATGGAAAAGAATTAATGAGCTCTCCTGAACATATGTTTTCAAGGATACATGAGAGAAAGCTCATTGACTAAAAGAAACTAGAATGTTATTACTTCACAGGTAAGAGAAGCTAACATGCTGGCCACATACTGAGACTTGGTGCTCAACAAATCCTTTTTGCCTTCCTTCCTTCATAACATCTCCTTATATTTGTCACCCGTGGCGAGTTTAAGAGCAGTAATTTTTGAGAATGGAACGTATTTGGTGACCTACTCTGAGTTAGACCCAACATAAGAGAACCAAATATGTGATTATCCATCTTTTTCTTGACCATGAGAAGCATTTTTTTGGGGGGGG
>ML103723.1:48951-92748 GCA_003697995.1 Taxidea taxus jeffersonii | reverse complement strand
AAAAAAAAAAAAATCTAGTACTTCTCAAGATGATGAGACCTCTTGTCCTGATGGGGAAGTCTATACTCTGTTTAACAATATTGGAGTGATGACTTCCACTGATGAATGGTGTATTCATGAGCTTCAGCACTCTCTCTACTGGGCAAAATGCATCTCTTGGGTCTGATTCTTGCAGACAGATGCCAAGATGTATCAAATATTCAAATTATCACTTCCTTGTAACACCTGGTTTCTACTTAAAACCCCAAGAAATTCCAAAATAACACCTGCTCTTCAGATCATTAGTTGTATTTTAAACATTTTTCTTTAATCTAATGCTGTTGTCTGGGAATGTATAGTACTGGGACCTTCTGAGCTGCCTTGTATATACTAAAATATCATAGTGCCCTGGTACAGGTTATACAAGGAAAAGGCCAGAACAGGGATCATTCCAGAAGGAATAGAGGGACTGGTGATTTGATAACACCCTTAATCATCTTTTCTTTCTTTCATTTCATTTTAAATCTCCATATTGAGTTACCTGACAAAATTTGCAAACATGCAAAAAATATGCCCCGTATTGATTGACTCTTTGACAGAAGAGTAAATTATCCTTACAGCTCATAAATACATGGCATAGCAAACAGACACTGACATGAACGCACATGTAGACACATACCCCCTCACACATTATGCCACTTGAAAGCTGAATAGCCATGAAAATAAACATAGGCCCATGTGCCAGACTCTCAAAGAAACCAATAATTTGGTAATATAAGAATCTTATATATTTTTTGGCTACCCACATTTCCCTTTAAAAATTTTTTTCTAGGGCAACTGGGTGGTTCAGTTGGCTAAGTGTGCAACTCTTGATTTTGGCTCAGGTCACGATCTCAGGGTTGTGAGATGGAGCCCCATATCAGGCTCCATGCTGAGCATGGAACTGCTCTCTCTGCCCCTCTGTCACCTCTCCCTCTAAATATGTATATATTATATATACATATTTTTTATTATTTTTATTTTTATTATATTATATATATATATACATAATCTTTTTCTAGAGTCTCAACTTGTGGGGGAATTCAGACTGTCAACTTCTTATGGCTTAAACGACAAGTGAGCTGGAAGCATTGAGTGGTCAGTTGGGGAGATCTCCCATGTGGCTTGGAGTGGCCCAGGAAGCTAGGGGAAGCCTAGTAGAGCAAACAGATATTTTTTATTTGCTTTGTTCAAATAAAGCCTAAATATGCCTTTTCCTCAAAAACTTAGACAACAGTGCAATAAGTGGAGATTGAGAATCAACGGAGAGATGTGGTCGCAAAGAACAATAACCTCATACACATTGAAGCTCAGGGGTATGCAGGCCTGCAAGATTCCTTTAAACACCCATCCTCCCCCACTGCGTATATTCTTAGCAATACCCACTGAGGGGATGGGCAAGAGATGGAGGATACTCTTGCTTGTACAACATGTTCTGAAATCTTAGGAAGTATTATTGGTTCTCACAATGATCATCGTCAAGGATTCTAGAGGAACTTGCACACTAAAGAATTTCCCTCTACCCCATAAAACATTAGAATTCCTCGCAACAACTGCCTGCAATAAGTCTACAATTAATCCAGCCTGGGGGCATCTGGGTGGCTCAGTTGGTTAAGCATCGTCTGACTCCTGGTTTTAGCTCAGGTCATGATCTCAGGGTCATGAGATTGAGCCCTACATCAAGCTCCCTGCTCAGCAGGGAGTCTACTTGAGATTTTTCTCCCTCTGCCTCTCCTCCTGCTCACACACTCTTTCTCAAATAAATAAACAAATTAAAAAAAAAAATCCAGCCCAGAGCACAACTCTGCTTTTAATATTTATGTGTTCAGCAAAATTTCAGCATATCAGAGTACTGTCACCATGAAAGTCAAAGGAAAACATACTTTGTTTCCTTGGAATCAATGGCAGGAAACTGGTTACTGTTTTAATAGTCACATTGCTCACCTAGTTGGGGTGTTGGATTTACCATTTAAGCCACCTGCATTTCTCAGTCTGCATGTGTACCTATTTGACATGTACAGTGATTCTATGTAATTTCAAGTACCTGATTATTTTAGTATAACACAATAAAATATATGTTTTAGGAAAGGAGTATTGGGTTTGATGGAGTTGAGACCCAACAGTAAACAAATAAATAAATAAATAAATCCAATTTATCCATATACTATCTTAGTTCAAAATGGCCATCTTTAGGGGCACTTGGGTGGTTCAGTCAGTTAAGCATCTGCCTTTGGCTCAGGTCATGATCCCAAGGTCCTGGGATTGAGTCCCACATCCAGCTCCTTGCTCAGCGGGAAGTCTACTTCTCCCTCTCCCTCCACATGCTGCTCTGCCTACTTTGCTCTCTCTCTGTCAAATAATAAATAAATAAAATACTTTAAAAAATGGCCATCTTTAGATCTTGTTTCATACTTGATTACCTCCAATTTCTTTGTTTTCTTTTTTAAAGATTTATTCATTTATTTTAGAGAGAGAAAGCAGAGAGGAGGGGCAGAGGGAGAAGGAGAGAGAAACCTAAGCAGACTCTGTGCTAAGTGCAGAGCCTGATGGTGAAGCTCGATCTCACGTCCCTGAGATCATGATCTGAGCCGAAACCAAGAGTTGATTGCTTAATGCCCTACACCACCCAAGTTCCCCCATCACCTCTTATTTTCAACTTGACTCTCTTTTTCATTCTTTACACTAGGCACTTCACACTCTTTCTCTGGCCACAATCTTGCCACAGTGCCTTTGTCTGTCTTGGATAAATCACTCTCCCAGGTGAACTCACCTGTGGTACAAGCTTCAGTTTGCCTCTGCTTTAGAACTAGAGGGAACTCTCTCTGATCACATAATTCAAGCTGCTCATGTGAAGGTGGCAAAACAGATCCTTAAAGAGATTATCTAAGACTTAAAGTTTTCCTACAGAACATGAGGCAAATAAGACTATGCCCTGATTATTAGTCTTCCAATCTGCATGTAAGGATCCGAGCTGTCCTCATCCCAGTTGTCTTCAAGAGGCTTCCAGGCTTAAAAGACTGGACTGTGATACGATTGCCATCTTCTGTTTCCAGAAATGCTAATATGCTTAATCAGAAGGTTTATAGAAGAGATGCTGACAGAAATCTAAGGTCCATCTAGGACTGAGGGAATGTGGGCAGTTCAGCTTTGGATGTTCTAGTCCTCTGAGCAGGATTATCTCCCTTGTGGGATGGCTGAGTCTGGCTAAGTCCAATGCTACTGACCTCTGGTTCCTCATTAGGTTCATTTATTTTGTGTTCGTGTTCACCATGGTTAGATTTGTTTCTCTAAGGAGGAAAGAGGATGGTTATTAGGATGGTCATTTTTATTGTAAATTAATATGCTGATAATCTTTAAGTTCAAAAAAAAATTCTGATTATGGTTTGACTTTTTCAAGTAGCCTTACTATAGACTACAGAAAGGGAGTGCATGGATCATGCTGGAACAATTACTTTCCTTCCAAGCAACAAGTATTTTCCATAACATCAACTTCCTGGTTTCATTCATCAGTTCCTCTGGCATTAGTTAATTGACATCTACCTCTAGAAGATGAACCCTCTATGGGTGCTCACTAATCAGGTTTCTGGTCTGCAAGTCTGAGGTCTATGGATATGAATAGAAATTTCCCACCAGAATATAAGCCCCATGTGAGCAGGGGTTGTTATGGGTTTTTTCTTTTTTCATTGCTTTATTCCCAGTGCCCAAGAGTGGGTGGCATATCTTTAGCATGGATGCATATTGTTCTGGGGAGACCAACTTCTAGTTCTTCCACCAGGGCATACCCGACCCCGACTCCCACACCCTCCATCACTGCTGGTGTTGGTCATATTTATTTCCTCCCTTGTCAGCAGAAATGGGTATTCTGTCTTTCCTTCCTTCCTTTCATTAGCCCATTGCATCAGCAGGAAAAGGGATGTATATACCCCTGTACCCTTGTTCACTCTCAGAAATGACAAACAACAATGGGGACTAAAAGGAGTAGGGTGTGTGTGTGTGTGTGTGTGTGTGTGAGATGTGGCTTCTGGCAGAACTGGAGAATGAGAGGAATGGGGAAGAAAACCATAGGAAAACAAAGACATTAAGGAAAGTTTTCTCTTTTATTCACAGCTCCTTTATTATCTTTTGTATGGCTTTCACATGAAAATATGGATATGGATCATTTCAGTTGGACCTCATGAATCAAAATTCAGGAAGATAAATAGGCTAAAAACTAAAGGTGTCAGTCTGTTTCGGTAATATAGGACCTTCAACAAATGATGGGGACTTGAAATATTGTTGTGGTTTTTGGAAGGGATGAGAGGTGAAAGGATCAACCACATTTTTCTAGAAGTTAGAGCGTGAAGGAAGTGAGAGAAGGTTGTAGCTAAAGGAAAGCCACAGTCAAAAGAAGTCTGTATTTATTTTTAAATTAGGAGATCCTTGAGTATGTTTCACTGCTCGTCCAGACTGAAGATATAATGGAGAGGGACTAATCCATGAAGCAAGATTCCACATGAATGGGAGAGAAGAGCACCCAGAATGTAGATCCTGCCCATAGCAACTCCAAGGGAGCTCCCTAAAACAATTTCAACTTCTGTTATGTATTAGAAATCTCACAAGAACTCTCTTGCAAAGAGACGTCTTTGATAATCTTGCAAAGAAGCTTCATCATATAGCTGAAATCACCTTTATGTATTTCCATCTGAATTTCCTTGTATTGCATAGCTTCTCCCAAATACACAGCCCACTCCTCTTTGAATTAGTTCACGGTATCCAGAGGAAACAACAGAAGCACAATAATCTTCCTGTTCTTACGTCTTTAGAGAGTAAGATCTTCTTTGCAGAATTGTTCCATTCTAACTTGACAGCAGTCCCTTGTACCGTGGTGCTTCTGTTTGCTCTATAGTATGGTGAAAAGAAAAACCTTAGAGTTGGCTGGAAAAAAATAAAGGGTAAGAGCGTCATGATGGATGATTCTCTGCATGTAGAATGATCAGAGATCCCAAGTGAAACCAACAGAAATCAGCAATGACACCCAGGTGAGTCTCTCTGGCAAGTTCTTAACAATATGAGTATATAACTACTTGAAGTCCTTTTTTTTTAAATGGCAGATTCTCAATAATTTTATGTCAAGGATGGAATGAAGGAAGAGTTCAAACCGATGTACTCAGTGAACATCTCCAATCTGAACATAAATATGTAAATACAGGAATATAGATGTCAATCATCACATAGAAAAGTCTCATAAATTCACTTCAGCCAACTTTTCTGTAAACAAGTTCTTTAACACAGAATCAAAACAAAACATCAGCAGACCCTTAGTTCATGGAGATAGCTAGACAGAATCCTTATCCTTAGCCCATGTGCCCTTTGATGGATGTAAATCTATAGAAGTGCTTTGGGAAGTCACAGGCCTTAATTCTTTAATGATATAATTGTTAGCACAGTGTGGACACTTCTGCCCACAGAATGTATTTCATCCATCTAAAGGATAATATTTAAAAGATTTTAATGAAAATAACTTGCTAGGAAATAGTTATTCTGTTTATCTTTCCTTATTTTATTACAAATATGGGTTTACCATATAGATTAATGGAAGCAGAGTAAATCTAGGGAAATAAAAATCATCCATAATCCCAACACTCAGAGGTCTCAGATAGCATCCTTCCAGTTTCTTTTCTGTGAATTTTGTACATAGTCAGTACCATATTACATAACAATTTATAGTGTTCTGATTTTCTTGTAAAACAGCAGTCACCTTATTATTTCAATTTTTCCAGAAATTTACTTAACAAATGCAAAAAACACCATAGCATATATTAAATTGAACAATTTGAAGTTGCTGATACTTAACCTTTTTATTTTTTGACCTCATAAAATGGCAATTTCATAGAGTTCAGCTTATATGTTGAAGAATTTACCTATCATTTCTCTATTAACATGATGGATGATTTGGTTGTTTCTTTTTTTATTATTATTATTAAGAACGTGTTGAAATGTGTGTGTTTTTGTATAATCTTTATTAGCATTTCTGATAACTTCCATAGGCTAGATTTCTAGAATTGATATAAATGAGCTGAGAATAGACATCTCTTTGGTATTTTTAATTTCTATTAGAGAAGGTTTCTTCCAAAATACTAAGCAAAATTAATTCCAATCAACAATGTATGAGAAAGCAACCACATGTTTATCAACAGTGAATTTTAAAAATTTCTCCATTTATTGAAAATTTACTAGAAATACAGACAAAAAAAATCAATATAGCACCAAACAAAAGCCTAAAGACTTATTTACATTTTACCTTTCTTTTTTAATAGTTACATAAGATATTTTTCCACATTTGTTAGCCATCTTAATCTCCTCTTTGGGGAAATTTGCTTGTTTTGTTTTGAAGGCTTAGAGTTTTCTCTCAAGTTTTGGTTGTCATATATACAGCCTTTCCTCTTGAGTCTGTTGTTTGCTTTGATTTTGTTTATTTGACATACAAAATCTTATATCACATATAAAACCGAGTCTTTTTCACATGGTCTCTTTTTTGTACCCGTCTTGTGCACAAATTTCCTCTTCCTGTAAGGACACCTGTCATACTGGATTATGGCCAACACTAATGACCTTTTCTACCCTCACCTCTTTAAAGACCCTGTCTCCAGGGCTCCTGAATGGCTCAGTTGGTTATGCATCTGCCTTCAGCTCAGGTCATGATCCCAGGGTCTTAGGATTGAGCCTTGTGTGGGGCTTCTTGCCTGGCGGGGAGTCTTCCTCTCCCTCTCCCTCTGCTGCTTCGCCTGCTTGTGCATCTCTCTCTCTCTCTCTGTCAAATACATAAATAAAATCTTTAAAAAAAAATCAAAACAAAGACCCTGTCTCCAAAAATCGTCACATTCTGAGGTACTGGGTGTTAGGGCTTCAACATGTGAATTGTTGGGGGACACAACTTGGCCCATATCACTGCACAAGGTAATAATTCCATGGGTCAAACATGAGCACTCTGACTGCAGAGTCATATCTCTTTTTTTTTTTCTTTGTCAACTTTTTATTTTTGAAAGAATTTCAGATTTGCAGGAAAGTTGCAAATATTGTATAAAGAATTCCCATGTTTTTCCACACAGATTCCCTTATGTTAACATTTAAATAAACACTTAATGTTTATTTAATTATTATTTATGTCATGTTAATCATTTATTTAATTTGTTAATTATGTTTATTAATAATTTTAAAATTATGTTTATTTAATTATTATTTATGTTATGTTAATTGTTTATTTAATAAATGTTAAATAAACATTTGTTTATGGCTCTTTATATATTGCGATATTTATCAAAATTAAGAAATTATTAACTCAACATTACTATCTAATCCTCAGACCTTAATAAAATTGTACCAATTAGCCCGCTATTGTCCTTCTTAAAGAAAGAGAAACAAAGCCTTCTTACAGTCTGGAGACCTGTGTTTTATATAGTGGCTATACCTCTTATATTTCCTTTAACTTTAAACATTATCTCTTTAAAAAAAATTGTCATAAACCTGACAGTTTTGAAGAGCACAGGCCTGATATTTTCTAAAATGTTCCTTAATTTGAGTTTGCTGATGCTTCTTCATAATTCGATTCAGGTCACACATGTCCATTTCCGGCAGGACTTTCACGAGGAGATACTGTGTTTCTAAGTGCATCATATTAGGAAGCACATAATACTAATTTGCCCCCTTACTAGCGATACTAACTGACCACTTGTTGAGATATTATCTGCTGGGTTTCTCCACTGTAGAAGTCACTATTTTTAATTTCCAAAATTAATAAATGTCTTGTGGGGAAATACTTTGAGACAATCTATATATCCTTTAGCCCATCATAATTTTACCTACTGATTTTATATCCACTGACGATTTTTGTCTAAAATAATGATTATGATGTCAGTTTGATCATTCCTTCTCTATCTATGAATTGCAATTCTACCATTTGTAAAAAATCCTTCCTTCCCTCATTTACTTATTCATTCACTTGTATCCGTGTACACCTATGGATTTTTTTTTTTTTGGAAGATTTTATTTATTTATTTGACAGGCAGAGATCACAAGCAGGCAGAGAGGCAGGCAGAGTGGGGCGCGGTGGGGGAAGAAGATTCCCCGCTGAGCAGAGAGCCTGATGCTGGGCTCCATCCCAGGATCCTGGGATCATGACCTGAGTGGAAGGCAGAGGCTTTAACCCACTGAGCTGCCCAGGCACCTCAATGGATTCTCATTTTATTCTATGTTTATTTTGTTTTTCAGATCATTCTCAGTTTGGCCAGGGGGTGGCTACTTCAATTTGCTTCTAAATCCTTTTGACAAACACCTGTTATTCCTCGATCATTTTCCTAATTTCTAGCTCACAAGAGGTCCTGAGATCAGTTTACACCTTCTCAATTTCACTCTTGGCATTATCTATCCCTTCATGGATTCATGGTTTCCTTTCCTGGAGAATGACCTTTAAACTACAAGACCTGGCCTCTAGGAATGTTCCCTGGTACTGAGGAATAGCTGATTCTCAGCAGAGAGCTGGGAAATACACGTTTGGATATATGCATCTCTACGGGCCACCATCTATCATTCATCTATCTGTCTCTATCCAGATGGATTCTGTACATTTAAAACATATTGAAACCTTCATTTGAAGTCATGAAGAGGGTCCTGACTTATAGTCCTTTATCCTTTATCTATCTAGATCTATGATTTAATAACCCTGTGTTAAAACCGCCCGACTTTCATTTCCAGTGTGTCTTTCTGACTTTTTATTCTGGAGGTTAATACCAGACCTCACAAATCTAGGATTAGGAGTACAGGAAAGTTAAGAAACATTCCAAAGGAACTGTATAGGGAATGAACGGGAACCCTATAGAGTTTTGGTCTTTTCAATCTTTTCTTTTTTTTTTTTGGTTTGCAATCATGTAAATCTTTAGGGCATGCACTAGTACCATAATCATACCTACCCTGAGGTTTTAGGATTCCCTAAATTGGATTCCCATAGATAGTATTCCCTATCTATGGAGACATAGATAGCTGAGGGGTGGTTTTAGGAATGCTGAACTCTGTCACGATCTGGCCTCAATCCCATACCCAAAAGAGCTCTGTGTCCTAGATCAGAGGTCAGCAAATCATGACCACACCCATTTATGTATATATTGTCCAAGGATGCTTTTCTGCATCCTTGACTTGACTTGCGTGGTTACTATAGACTAGGGCCTGCAGAGCCTTGAACATTTACTATGTGGCCCTTTAGTGAAAAGATTTGCCTATTCCTGTCCTAAATCATCCTGAGCCCTAATGTCGATTGTCTTTTTGCCATGTGTATACACACACACACACACACACACACACACACGCCTACCCCACATCCACCCACCTTCCATTGCAAGACAATGCCATCAGGAGATATTTTATACATGAGTGCTAGCTGAGGGGAAAATTCTGCCTGTGTCCCCATGTCTGTATAACATCGATGCAATTGCATTGGCATGAGGGCCTCATCTTAGATTTCAAAATATACTATACCCAGATGGTGCATTAAATTAGTCTGTGTGGCATGCGACGCTTTGAAGATTGGACAAATAAAGGAGACCCTGGATTTGACAGCCTGTGTCGATTCTGCGTAACTTCTCAGTTTGACCCTGTGGTACCATCGGAGGTCGAATGCTCCTATGTCTGCATTTCTCATAATTACTTTGAGATCTAAAAAGAAAGGGAGACATTTGGAAAGACTATGAATACAATACCAAGTCAGAAGCCATGTGGAATGGTGTGATGTCTGCTGGTAGTGCCAAATTACCGCGTGGTAGATCCACTCGCCAAAGTCAGTAAGACTGCTGGAGCAACCCAGATTCCCCTTTGTTCTGCCCATAATCAGACATGGAGGGATATGGACACCAGCAAGCAAAATTTAACCCTGGTTTTGTCTTACTTATTCTGGCCATCCAAGGAAGAGACTCTTGATGTTGACTTGTTCTTTTCTTTTGTTTTATTTTTTTAAACACCTCTTACTTCACTGTGAATTAAAAGTGAGACTAGGCTTCTGAGCTTCTCCAACCCCAGTGTTTGCTTCGGGGCCCTCGGAACATTGCATGGCACTATGAAATAATCTTTCTGGAATCCAAATATTCTGTGTGAAAATACCTTCTTCTTTGTTTTCTGATGACTCAGGCTGCTACTTACTTTGTGTACCTATTGATGTATTGTGTTTTTATGTCCACTTCTTTTACCTGCCATAAAGCACCATCACTGTGCTGCCGGCTAAGCTTTTTGTCTCTGAGGTGGTGAGGAGGACACACACACACACACACACACACACACACACAGTCACCCGCGTTAACTCTTCGTTGCTCCAACGCAATGCCCTCTAGATGCACCTGAGGTTGGCATTGGGAAAGTGACTAAATTTTAATCACAATTTAAATGCAAAGCTTTTTAATCTGTCCTCTGGTCATTTCCCAAAATGCATGAGTTCTTTAGGTAGAAAGTTTGTCTCCTCATATCATAAAACTAGTGTTCCTAGAGGACGGAGGCTGTTAAGGAACTGGAAGTAAACATTGCAGGACTCTTGAGAGTAAGAATGCTACTTTCTTAGATAATAATACTGGCAGTATTTCCAATCTCTTTTAGCATTTAGGCCTCTTGTTAAAGGCAGTGGTATTCCTGTTTACGCTTTCACGCTATAAATGCCCACAAGCCTCAGTATAAGATTCACATCATTCAGATCACCTGTGTGTTTCACCTGCAAACTTGAGTGCTGAGTAGCACTTACACTCATGCGCCTCCCATTCCCATCTGAGAATCCAAGACCTGGTATCCTTGACAATGTTTAATAATGAAGCCTTTTTAAAAAATATTCTTTTATCCCAGAGTTTTGGCATCTTTGATCCACTAAATTTAATCCAAAATTATTGGGGCCTGATATTTTTCAGCATTCAGAATATTCTGGAGTTTACAGAGATGTATTACTGAATATTATAATACCCCTCTGGTGGAGGAGGGGGGGATTTGGGACAACTCCCTGAAATAAGACCTATCAGTATTTCTACAGTGAATCATATAAATATTCCCAGTGGATAAATAAAAGCTATCCATAGTCTCATATCATTTTAGGTAGGGTTGCATTATTATTATCAAAAGATTTCTTTTTATTTTTTTAAGATTTTATTTATTCATCTGACAGAGAGACACAGCAAGAGAGGGAGCACAAGCAGGGAGAGTGTGGGAGGGAGAAGCAGGCTTCCTGCTGAGCAGGGAGCCCGAAGCAAGGCTTGATTCCAGAACCCTGGGATCGTGACCTGAGCTGAAGGCAGAGGCTGAGCGACAGAGCCACCCAGGAGCCCCTATTCCCAAAAGATTTCAAGTCAGTTCAAGTTCTGCCACCAAATATGTTTTTTAAAACTTTAGATTTGGGGTATTGCAAAGATAGGATTTTTGATCTATACCAGAGGTCAGCAAACTTTTTCCATAAAGAGCTAAACAGTAAACATTTTAGATTTTTCAGGGTATGCTCTCCTACCATGCTCTGCTGTTGGCCCTTAGATAATACAGAAATGGGTGTGGCCATGTTCCAATAAAACTATTTATAAGCACAGGCTACGGACCAGATTTGGCCTGTGGGTCATAGTTTGCCAACCCCTGATCCATATATAATAGTCATTGTGTTAATTCTGTACCCTGAGTATCAAATCCACTGACTAGTTTGCATTAATTTCTTTGAATTAACATTTGGAGAATGGGAGAACTTTTTTGAGTAGAAGAAGCAACCTCTGCTGCTTGTCATACCCTTCTGTTACCTCTTCTTAATTTCATGAGTGAAAAGAATATACAAGAATAATACTTAGGTCTAGAATAGTGCTTAATACCTAGATCTGAGTAGGATTAGAATGTAACTTGTCATTGACCTCCTGGTGAATATTATGTGATAGTAACATTTGAAAATAAGGAGTGGCTAGAATCTAGTGGTGTTAGTGATTGTCATATTAATTATATTAACAGGAAAAAAAATGTAGTTTTCCAGGCTTGTCATTAACTTCTGGTTCACTTCTTTTCTGTGACTGAAAACATTAGCTTGAGCATTTGTTCTCTTCATATTCATACTTGCTCTGCTTTGTGTTTCTTTCATTAGAAACAAAAGTATATGGGGGCACATAGGTGGCCCAGTTGGTTAAGCGTCTGCCTCTTGGTTTCAGCTCAGGTGGTGATCTCAGGGTTGTGCGATTGAGCCCTCATCAGCTCCACACTCACCTGGGGAGTTGGCTTGAGATTCTCTCTTCATATCCCTCTGCCCCTCCTCATTCATGCCCTCTTTCTAAAATAAATAAGTTTTTGAAAAAAGAAATAAAATTATACAGTTTTGGACTAAAACAAATAAACAACTTGTCCGCTGTTCATGGGAATTTGTGCTTTTCTCACACGATATGGAGCAAGACTTTAAGGTCAAGTCTAAAGGGTTTCTTTGAATGGACTTGTTCTTTTAGTGGGTGTTGTCTGGTACTTCTGATCAAGAGTGGGAACAGAGAACAGAGCAGTGTCCCCTATGGGTGGGCCTCCCAGTGCGCTGAGAAATGATGGGCCTTCAGTAGATGACTCATTGATTATTTGAATGAGATTGAGTTTAAGAGATATGACAATACCTTTTGGAAGTCCAAAGAAAAACCTCTCAACAAACTCACCAGTCTTTAGCCTGGTTGTATGAAAAGGATGACTGGGGTAACCTCGAGGACTGGCTGACATTCTCGTCAATTATCTGCTAAGCTGACTGAGTAGTGACCCACTAAGCATGTGGCATATTTAGGCACACCTTCCTAGCTCATGGCATCTGCTTTCTTGCTGACTTTCTGTCTTCCTGTGGGAAGCTGCCTTCCTGATTGGTCCTTATGAAAATGTGGATCAGATTTTGTGGTTTGAGGGGTCATGATCTTTTCTCCGTATAGTTACAAACTTTCCAGACTTGACCTTAATTCTTAAGGGTGTTGAGTTCTTCAAGGGTCTCTTGTGCATCTTGAGGTATTTTTTCATAGTGTTTCTCATGTTGCTTCATATCTTGGTTTCCCTAGTAGGTCATGGGTTCTCTGAGAGCAGAAACAGGATTTTTGTATGGCTCTAATCTCAACATCTCCTGACATGCATGGACACTAGATTTCAGATTAAATAAATATGCATTAACGTGCAAACATATTGTAATGATGATTGAATGTCAACCCAGATCAAGGCAATGACAAGTAATATTGGCACATCTACTGGAAACTGTAGTAGGAAAAAGAAGGGTAGGTTTGAAGGACAAACTTTGTTGCTTTAAACAGGTTTGACTGGGCCAACCCTGAGGGCATGTACAAAAAGAAAAAATGCTGATGGTAATAATTTCTGCTTAATTTCGCCTGGATTTAACTTGGTCACTAACTGATTTGGTTATATTATGAGACAATGAACTTTTTTTTTAAATATTTTATGTATTTATTTGACAGAGATCACAAGGAGGCAGAGAGGCAGGCAGAGAGAGAGGAGGAAGCAGGCTCCCCACGGAGCAGAGAGCCCGATGTGGGACTCGATCCCAGGACCCTGAGATCATGACCTGAGCTGAAGGCAGAGGCTTTAACCCACTGAGCCACTCAGGTGCCCAGAGACAATGAACTTTTATCACCTATTTCTGAAAGGGTCACTTGAGTTTAGAAATCATATGCGATGGTATGAAGACAAGCTGGGGTTCGGAGGGCCAAGCACAAGTGAAGTAAAGGAGACAGTTTCTGTGTCATTATTGGTTGAGGGAATATCGTCTATCAGATCCTATAGGTCTATATTGTAATATATACTGTTTCCCTTCTAGACTGAATGTGTCAGAGACCATCCCCCTGGTCCTTTCCATCCCATCTGGAGAGGAGGGAGTGGAGCTGGAGCGAGCAGACAATGACATCTACCCAGCTGCCAGGGCTGTGCAGTGAATGGAGCAGCCCCTCAAAACACTCTGAATGGATTGCCAATTTTTATTATGTTTAAGGCAGGCAGTAATTTCAGTTTTCAATTCCACTAAGTAATAATGGTTATTAATTAGTAAATTAGGCCATTGGGTTCTAGAGGTGAGCTAACAGAATGATTAAAAATGAGAGAGAGAAAATTCACAGATAATGCTCAGGTTTCATAGAAGTCTGCACGACTGAGAGTTTATGTTTGTACATCTCTTCAGAATGGATTGCTGCACTTAAGAACACCTTACATCGCCTACAGTGCTGTCTGCTCAGTAATTGCAGCAAAGTGAGGTACTGCACCATACATTGTCATAAAGATGTCAAGAAATGAAGGGAGATGTTCGAGGGCTCAGCTTCGAATACTTACATTTTAAATCTGGGGGCATTAAATCCGGGGAGGAGAATTCCTGAGTACCCCCCCACCCACCCACAAGGGGCTTAGATATTTCTTGAGTAAAGGCTCTGAAATCAACCCCAGGGAGGATTTCTGGACTCCAGGTAGGTCTAATTCCTTTTAGAGGCTAATTTTTTGGAGCTTTATATTTCAAATATGATAGCCTTCACGGAGGTTTGTGTACTCTGTTTAAAAGTACTTTTCATGGCTGTACCTAGATAATAACAAAATCCTTAAAATATCATTAAGCTCCTTAAGGACTTGAAAGGCTAAAACTGAAGTTTATCTTGCAGGGTTCTAGATGGGCAAACATGCAGGTAACATATCTTAAGACTATTGGAGTGCATTCCTGATACTAAGAGAAATAGTTGAAAAGTGAAGACATCAGTGAAATTCATTCTGAAGATACAAAAATGTCGCAATTTATTGGAGCTTAATGTGATTTAAAAAACTGTACAGAAGCAAACCAAATCTATGTATGAGTACAGACTTTGCTTATAATGAATGGCAAAGTGAATTAAATCATTAGAACAGACAGATCCCAGAATACTCTAAGAAAAATACCAAAAAAGAAAAGAAAAGAAAAATAGCATCTCCTCATTCTTCTATTAAGATTAGCTATTGGATGAATGTTGTTTAAATGAAAGATTGATCTATTTTATTTTGCTTATGTAGAAATAAGAAATAAGCATTACTTGAGACTTTAAGACAAATTTCAAGATCCAAGTATTCCTTTCATCTGAACTCCCTCTCCCTTATCTTTATATTTGCTGCCTCTATAAAGATTCATGCTTGATGGATTTTTCCTTCTATTTTTCCTTTTATTTCTACTTTTTGGGGGGTCTTTTTTGAATATTTGCCTTTAAGGTCACCATGATGTAATTAGAAAGAGTCTTTTTAGTCTGATAGAAACTAAGTTAAACCCATGACTCTGCTATTCACTAGTTATTTTGACCTTGGGAAAATCGATCGGTTTCTCTGAGCTTTGTTTCCTCATCGGTTATGTGGGGTATATGTTACTGACCCCACACAGTGGTTTTGAGTTTGCTGTGATGCAAAAATACGTATTCTTGGAGTAAAGAAAGGAGAAAATGAGGAACTGTTTAGTTGGCACATAGCTTAATCCTTTTGTACTGGTATTACAGTTACACTAAGACATAATCATTTGAGAGGTAGACAGACTTTGTAGCTATGAGCACCGATACTGAGTATGTAACTGTGACAGTTCTTACTTAGTGGGTACTTAACCTATATTAGTTTCTTTCCCACCTTCCAGACCCTATTCTTACCACACACCACATGTGTCTGAACATGAACACACACACACACACACACACACAGACATACCCATAAATCCATCCTTGCCTTAAGTCAAATCTGTGTTTTTTAGGTGTGTGTGGCCTTAGTGACCTGCCACCTACACTTACGTATCCCTAGTTTCCACATAAAAGTGTAAATTTCCATACTATACCACTGACCCCATTCCATTATTTTCTTTTTAATGTTAATGCATTAGGAAATCTCATTTGCCATAAGAATGAGTGTTAGGTCTGTCCACTGGGTTTTGTAAATTTGGAATTCTCATCTAATTTTGAATCTACAATGTAAAGAGTATAACTTCAATTTCCATTGGTGGAAGATTGAACACAATTTTATAGAGAATGTACTAAAACACACTGGAAAGGAGAGAAGAAAGTGTTGACAGTGCTAAAATGAAACAAGATTTTCAAATAAGATTTGAAATAAGCTCGAGTTCATCAGCTCTTATCATAGTAAGTCAACCTGAATCTTGTCCTTGACTAATTAACCAAGCAACCAACCAAACAAAAACCAGAATGATCTGTGAGGGAGCCTAAGAGAGTAGGTCTAATATCTGAACATCAATCCTTTGTTTATCAATTGTTCATCTGTTTGTGTCTAAGGAGGTGGCATGTAAGTTCCTGGGGATCTCACGCAAGGTTTCAAGAGTTCAGCAAAGGAGCGGTGAGATTGAAAATGCATTTGAAGGTTAAGATGCTCTCCAGGAGTTTCTGCCTCAGTCATTGCTACCACTGAACTTTTCTGCCTTTAAACGTTTGTAATATCTAAATTCAACTTATCCCATCTCTAAAGCTACTCAGTGATTTTTTTCGACCACCAGCACGATGCAGTTTTCTTTTTCCTGTCACCTCATATCATCACCTATGACATAGTGTTGTGCAGGGAGCACAAGCCTAGAGCTTTCACTCAAGGTCACCTCAAGCCCTCCACGGTGAGACATTTTGAATAATTTGGAATTATTTTTATTAGATATGTTTGTAACCGTCAGACTCAAATCTACATGGTTCATAGAAGTTCAATTCATTTTCTATATTAATAGCTCATTGAGCAAACATACTATGCCAGGCTACATATATATGTAGCTTTTTTTTTTTTTTCCCAGTGAACACAGTGGTCTTGAATATCCAATGAAAAATGTTTCTATTATCTTTGCCTGTTTGCATTTCAAAAACTATAAGAAAGTATTGATTTTTGAGACAATTATTGGGGGCTTATAGAACTTATCCTCCTGCTTGGATATGACTTTTAGAATTAAAGGGTTCATTAGGTGTCCCAAGGGGAGTTTTCATATTCCAGGACAGAAAAGGGATACCATGGGTTATGCAAATGGCTCTGTCAAATGTGATGTAAAGTGCTGGGTCAAATTGACAACTGTAGTGAAATATCTGAAGGTGTGATCTACATGAGACTATCTTTAAAATATTCAGGAATCCTGATAAGCTGCCTTTCAAATTTCCTTTATATTTCATGGCTTATATTTGGTACTTGATTATGCATTAATTAAGCTATTGTAGCAAGCAGAATTCAACCCCTCCCAGGCATAGGGGGCAAAACAAAGATATCTTGAGGCATTTACTATGTAACTGAGAAAATGAGCCTTGCATAGATGAAACAATTAGAAAATTGTTGAACCACACAGTGAGTGACTAACCAGTATTGGAAGGGTTAGATCAGTGTGTATTGTTAATAGCAGGTGATGACTTCATGAAGGAGAAAAAATTTGAAGGAAGTGTTGGTATTTAAATAGAGAGGAGAATGGATTTGGGGAAATCATTCAGTGTGGGAAAATAACATGAGAGAAGGCACAGAAATAAAAACAGACAGTATGAGCCAGCTTAATAATGTTGGAAGTGAGAATTGAGAAATAGTGGGGATAATTTGGACAGTCAAGGAGAAACTAATTTCTGGAAGTTCTTGTAAGTCAGCCGGTGAGATCTGAGACTAATACATGAGGTATTAGGAAGCATATGCAATATATTTTTAGGAGATGTGGCATGTGTAAATGTGTTATTTCTGTAGTATTATTCTGAGAGCATATGCCAATGATCAAGGCTCTCAGGTCTTTGGTTTTGAGGCAACTATATGGGAACAGAGAGAAAACATGCATAAAATGATTGTGGAATTCTCAGTATTCTTTGGGGAATTTTGTGGAAATTAAATATAGGAATGGGAATAGGAATGGGAATGGTACAAGAAAATAGGAAACAGACAAAAGTTCCAAGAACCAAAATATAGGAAGTGTGCATTCTGGAAACTACATGTTAATAATTTTCACATCCATTTCTTAGAAGTTTGCAAATTAATTTTTAAATTTCCATCTTGTAAACAATAAAAAAAATCCACGAGCATTGAATCCTTCACAGGTTCACTAAAAACAAGTGACAGCAGATAAGAGATATTGTAATTTTTAATAGCATTACTAAGGCAGTAGGGGTTAATCTTGTGTTCTAGGAAAGGGTCTGATATATGGTAGGTGCTTAATAGCAATTGTTGCATGGCCGCTTAAATGCATAAATCAGAGGGACAGATTTGTCTAAATCCAGATTTGTCAAAATCTCTGGTAATATTCTGTGGGGAAAAGACAAAGAAGTGTGTAGAAAATGATTTTATATTTCAGTTGGCTCATTCCTTGCTGACTAGTCATAGTGTTTTGGTTAGTACATTGATCCCAACTGGAAATTTATTCAGTGCCAATACACAGACTGTGTTCTTATGCCATCTTGTCCCATCTCCCCAACATTTCTATTAAAAGTTTCCATGTTGATAAAAAATAAAATGCATATTACATTTGAATGGGTGACACCAAGTTGCAAGATTTGGCTATACATTTGTTGACAGGTTCAAATAAAAGACTCTAAACAGGCTAGATCAGTGGTCCCCAAGATAGTTAAACACATGACCTGAATGAAGGACTGTGATTGGACCATAACAGATAGGGCAGATAGAGCTTTAGTTCAGCAAAAGAAACAGCGTGGAAGTTTGTTCCTCAGATCAGGGGCTCAGCTGGGAGTCATCTGGGGGCTCACACAGAAGAGGAGGCCTCTGAGAAAAAGAGGCCCTAATTAATTATGTAACAACTTTTCTCTTCCTGGAGGTGGAGGTGGAGAACCCAAAGATGGCCTCTATTAATCTGGCACTATGACTTGTTGCCAAAAGGTCCATTTTAGTCCCTGTTCATCTATTAAGTGGAGTTGCTCTCCATTCAGAGTTAATAGCTATATAAATAATTGAAGCTCCCTCAATGTGAAGATTAAGAGAAGAAAGCTGGCAGAACCCCTTCCCATTAGCCATAAGAAGGCAAAAGATATGAACTAATTAAATACAAATGAGAACCTGGAGAACTGGTTCTAGCCATTCTTTTTCTATCCCTCTGTGGACAAGTGCTGGTTCTAGGCTACTCTCACCATGGTGCTCCAAGGAAATCTGTCTTTTTCTGATGGGATAGCACTGGGCCATCCTCAGACCTCTCCCTCCTTATTAGATAGCCCATAGTTAACATGATGAGGCAGGTAGTTTATTCAAATGCTCTCTATTCCCCATTAATAGCTGAGCTTGCCATTCTGGGGATCTTTCCTCCAGAACACATTCTCCTTCTGATTCCTTATAGATGTTCTGAATCACCTGGTACTTATTACCCATCTCTACCTGTCCTTGGAAAACATCTCAGACCTCTACTGAGAAACTTGTTCCCTTAGACCAAGTCTATCCAGTTTGTCTCTCTCTCTGTCAGGGTTTTCTGGGATGAATAGTTATCTAATCTAAAGAAGTAAATTAATGAAATCTGCCACATCCCTAACCACACATGCATGTGCACATGTGTGAACACACACACACACCCCTACTCCAGCACACTCTGCTTTAGGAAAACAATGATGTACCTCTGTGTGGCAGAATTCTACGTAGTCTTAAAGGGAACACCTTCATAAGCTAGCATCTTAGTTATCTCTGCAGTGGAGGTGGGGGTTGGGGATGAGAGCATCTAAAACAAATGCGGCACAGGGTGTGTACTCACTAAATACTTGTCAAATAAATGAATTATGATCCCTCTTCTATTCAGTCCCTCTACTTGTGTGAAGTACAGCTAATGTCCTCACTGATTTTCCCAATAATCACGTACACCAAGCTAAGTCATATTTTTTTTTCAAAAAATGTCTCATAAGAGAGTTAGCAGGATTTTTATTTTATCCATCTTGAAACAATAACCAAGAGATAATTTTTCTAAAAACTTTTTACTATTTTTGGAGATGAACTTAAATTTCAAGATCCATAACACATTCACAAAGGATGGCTCCCCTCTTTGCCCCTAATGGAAAGGACCCTGAGATTTCCAGTCTATTCTGTGAGGCCAAAAATAGAAACCATTTATAATGCTCTATTACGGGCCAGTTACTTCATATGGTGCTTTATATACATTATTGGTTTAATCTTCAAAACAAACCCATTAGGTAGCTATTATTCTCATTTTTTAAATTTTTTTAAATTTTTTTTATTTTTTATAAACATACAATGTAACCCCACCACCCTCTCCCGACAACCCTCCTCCACCCCCCACAGTTTGTTTTGACATTAAGAGTCTCTTTTGGTTTGTCTCCCTCCCGATCCCATCTTGTTTCATTTATTCTTATTTTAAAGATTAGGAAATATACTTATAAGCACTGTGCCTGAGGTCACAAAACCATGTAAGCAACAGAACAAGGGTTACATCAAGTGATCTGACACTTTCCAGGAGAGCTGTGGGTTTAAGCCAGGGTGGCCAGAGTCAGTCCTGGCTCTGCCACTTACCACCTGCGAATTTGGTCAACACATAGAACCCCAGTACCCCTCAATTTTATTATGAGCAAAATGTGGAAGGTAATATATTTCTTTACAATGTTAAACTAGGATCTAGTTACTTAATTCGTGTAAAATATTTAGAGTAATGCTTGGAGCATAGTGAGCATGGAATATTATCTGAAAGATTATTAGTTGAATTCAGGTAGAACTAGAGCTCAACTTTTTCGTACTTTAGCAATTAATAGTTTAAAAATTCCTTGTTTTATTCTCTGTGGTGTTATATCACGTATTTGATGATTTCTTGAAGGAGTCACTTAATAAACTGTAAACTCCTTAAGGTCTGAGTCCTTTGTGCCCTTTCAAAAACTTAAAGGAGGGGCACCTGGGTGGCTCAGTGGGTTAAAGCCTCTGCCTTTGGCTCAGGTCATGATCCCAGAGTCCTGGGATTGATCCCCGCATCCGGCTCTCTGCTCAGCAGGAAGCCTGCTTCCCCCCACTCTCTCTGCCTGACTCTCTGCCTACTTGTGATCTCTTTCTCTGTCAAATAAATAAATAAAATCTTAAAAAAAAAAAAAATAAAGGAGTCCTGAAACCAAAAAGTTAAACAACCACTGTTCTAGGACACAAATATCCTTACTTCCAGTTTCATATTTTCTTCCCTCTACCTCTTGCCAAAATCATAAAGCTGCCTTTGACTTAGAACTAAATTGTTTTCCAGAATGAAAATTATTCTGAGGAGAAAAATCAAGAGGAAAGAAGAACACTGTCTGAGGGTAACATCAAGAAGGTGAAGGGAAATACTAGTTCAGCTAGTTTTCTAGTCTACTAGTAATAGACCGTGTAGCTCTGTGGTAGACTTCCTCTTGCTTCAAGCTGCTGGTCCCCGCTTCTCTCTGCTAATGGCAAGGAAGCTCTCTTGCCAACAGGACTGCCACACTAAGGGAAGGGGTAATCCAGTGCTCAATGCGTCCTCACCTGTTTTGCCAAGAGGCAAATGAGCCTCCCTTGCTCCTGTTGTGTGATCAAATGGTGCTAATAAGCCAAGAAACTCTGCAGGTGTTTCAACAAAGCAGCGGCATTTAGAAGATGGCAATGCAAGGTGTTAGGAGGCAGCTAAATGGCCAACTGCATGCAGTGTAACTGTTTGATAATGAGCAGAGGAGAATAGGCTTTGCCTTTCAGCCAAACTTTGCAGATCTTAGCTTTGGGACCAATATCCTGAAACATCATCCTGTCACAGCTGGCCTGTTCTCTAGGAAAAGGAATGTCCGTGGAAGCGCACTGCATTTTGCGCAGTAAAGAGCCCAACATCAACCCATTTTGATGAGTTAAGGGTAAATGGAACAGATCGGATTAAGTTCTCCCGACTTCTGAACAAGCAGTTCATTCTCTCCCTCTGTCTGTCTGTCTGTCTGCCTCTCTTTCTTGCTCTCTCTCTCATTTTATCTTAAGAGAAAATGTACTGGGCTCAGCAGCATTTTCCCAAGTGCCAAACATTTGCAGATACTTTCAGATGTGTGCTAAAGACAGAGCACAGTCGGGCTAGCTCAGCTGGATCTGCTAGCTCCGTAGCTGGGAGGCAAACACACTGCTAGTGGCCCTCTCACTTTTCAAATAATAGAGTGATTCTGCATGTTTTCTCCACTTCTTCCATTCCCAAACATCCAATAAATAGGAAAGTTCTCTTTACTTGCCCATTTCCAAAATTTGGCTTCCCAAACTGCTATTGAGTTGGGGCACCAACACAGAATGGCTACAGAATTCCCAAGGAACATTAAATTCAAAATGACCTGAGCTACCAGCTCCTGCCAGCTTAGTTAGGAAGCCAGATTTGATTCAGTTCCATTACACTGTCCCTGCTCTCCTTCCTTCCCCAGCTTCCTGACTTCTGCCTTCTGGACTCCTCCTTACTTCTCCAAAGAGACCATATTCATGTCAGCGTCTCCCTGGAAATATGGGGAGGGGCAAGCAGGCCTGTGAGGGGGAAACAGCCGACAGATTGGACCCTCCTTTGCACAAATGCCGGCATCTATTCACTGAATTCTTAATTTCTTAATTATTAATTAATTCTTAATTCTTAATTTATATTTGGTGAGAGGCCCTGAGGCTCTATATACTTCCACTTTGGAGTGAAAGATATGTGCCAATGTCCAACTTGGTTTGTATTTATTCCGTCCTTCTGCTCATGCACCATTCAAGCCCCGTCGAAGCCAAACCAAATCTCTCAGAGTTCGTCACAAGCTTCATTTGAGCTTGGTATTTCAAAGTGTGGGTCCTTCCAGGTATCACATAACCAGGGACTCATGAACACACAAGCTACAACTCTGGGCTCCTGACTGAAGACAAACTTAAGAGTCAAATGCTTTTAGAGGCCCAGACATTAGTCATCAATGTCTTCTTCTTTTTTTTTTTAAGATTTTATTTATTTATTTGACAGACAGAGATCACAAGTAGGCAGAGAGGCAGGCAGAGAGAGAAGGGGGAAGCAGGCTCCCTGCTGAGCAGAAAGCCCGATTCAGGGCTCCATCCCAGGACCCTGCAATCATGACCTGAGCCGAAGGCAGAGGCTTTAACCCACTGAGCCAACCTGGTGCCCCAGTCATCAATGTCTTCTGTCAAAAGGCAACAGTGGGAATAAGGATGCTTATTTTCACCTTCAAATACTGACTTTCCTAGGTTTTCCTGCAATGAGAGGCTGCCATACAATGTACTTTGGCCCGTATCATGCAGAGAAAGTTTTCTGGGGAGTTAAGAAGCCCCTAGGAAAGCATTTCTTCCCTCATATAAAAAGACAATGAACAATCATTGAATCAATGAACATGAAACAATGAGAAAAAAACTGAGTTTATCTCTGAAAACTCACATTTTTAAAAAGACTGTTTCTCATATGCCAGCTGTTGTGCACGTGCATAACCTCCCCCATTATAAACATCTTCCACCAGAGTGGTAGACTTTTAAAAGTAATATATCTTTATTGATGCATCAAAATTTTCCAAATCCATCATTTATATTAGGATTCAGTCTTGGAGCTGTACATTACATGGGTCTGGGCAAACGTATAATGGAGATTCTCGAGCTCCCACCTCTTCAGACCCCCCTCTTCACCCCACAACTCCTGGCAACCACTGATCTTTTTACTGTCTTCATAGTTTGGCTTATTCCAGAATGCCATATTATTGGAATCATACAGAACATAGCTTTTTCAGATTGCCTTCTTTGACTTAGTAATATGCAGTTAAGTTTCCTCCTTGCCTTTTCATGGCTTGATGGCTCGTTTCTTTTTAGTGCTGAGTAATATCCCATTGTCTGGCTGTATCACAATTTATTTATTTGTCTACTTAAGAGCATCTTGGTTACTTCTAAATTTTGGCAATTATGAATAAAGCTGCTATAAATATCTGTGTATCCCTGATTATCTAAATACCCACAAAACCTTTCTATGTGCACGTAAGTTTTCAATTCTTTTGAGTAATACCAAGGAGCACAATTATTGGGTCATACAATAAGAGTATGTTTAGTTTCTCAAAAATGACCAAGCTGTTTGCTAAAGTGATGGTACATTTTGCATTCTCACCAGCAGTGAATGAGAGTTCCTGTTGCTCCACACACTCTCCAGAATTTGGTGTCGTCCCTGTTCCAGAATTTGGTCTTTCTAATGGTTAGTTAAGTAGTGGTATCTCATCTTTGTTTTAATTTGCATTTCCCCATGACATATTATGTAAAACATCTTTTCAGATATGTATTTGCCACCTGTATATTTTTTTGGTGAGGTGCCTGTTTAAGGTCTTTGGCCCACTTTGTATTGCTGTGGAGTTTTAAGAGTTTCTGTATATTTGGGATAACCGTCCTTTGTCACATGTGTCTTTTGCAAATATTTTCTCCCAGTCTGTGACTTTTCTTCTCATTCTCTTGACATGGTCTTTTGTAGAGCAGAAGTTGTTAAATTTAAAAAATCCCACTTATTTTTTCATGGATGTGCCTTTGGTATATCTAAAAAGTCATTGCCGTACCATAAGGTCATCAAGTGTTTCTCCAATGTTACCTTCTGTGAATTTTAGAGTTTTGCATTTTACATTTAGGCTTGTGATCCTTTAGAGTTAATTTTTGTAAAGGATGTAAAGTCTGTGTCTACATTCTTTTTTTAATTTTTAAAGATTTTTATTTATTTACTTGACAGATAGATACAGAGAGAGCACAAGTAGACAGAGCAGCAGGCAGAGGGAGAGGGAGAAGCAGGCTTCCCGCCGAGCAGAGAGCCTGATGTGGGACTCAATCCCAGGACTCTGGGATCATGACCTGAGCTGAAGGCAGATGCTTAACCGACTGAGCCACCCAGGCGCCCTCTTTTTTTTTTTTTTTAATGTGAATGTGTAGTTGTTCTAGCACCATGTTGAAAATGTAAAACTATTTGTTTTATTTTATTGATTTTACACCTTTATCAAAGATCAGCTGACTATATTTATGTGGGTCTATTTCTGGGCCCTTTATTCTGTTCCATTAACCTACTTATTTATTCTTCCACCATACTTTCACCAATGTCTTGATTACAGTAGCTTTATAATAATTCTTCAAATCAAATAGTGTCACTCCTGCAACTTTGTTCTTCTCCTTTAAGACTGTACTAGCTATTCTGGCTCTTTAGCCTCCCATATATACTTTACTATCAGTTTGTTGACATCCACAAAAGAACTTGCTGGGATTTTGATTGGATTACACTGAGTCAATAGATCAATTTGGGGAAAATTGACACCTTGAAAATATGGAGTCTTCCTATCTATGAACATGGAATATCTCTCCACTAAAACTCAAATATTATTCCCTAAAACTACTAATTTAGGAAACTCTGGAATATATGGGCACACATTCAATTAATCATCAGAGTGATACCATCATCATTATTCTTTATGTGGCCTTTGGAAAATTCCACCACACACTCATTAGAGAAGGAGAATAAAAAAGCAAAAAAACATTTTGGTATACTTGTAAAAATAGTTTTGATCTTACGGACCCTCCAAATGGGTCTTGAGAACATCCCAAACTGATCAGTTTTTAAGCACTGCTGGGCTAAAGAACCAATGCCCAGAGTTTGAATCTGAGATATACTACTAACTAGCAGAGGGGCTATGAAGAAGTTAGTTAACCTCTCCATCTCATCATCTGTAATATCAGATAATACATATCAGAAGGTGAATTTTGAATCTGCTTTATGATGGAAAACTAACTGCAACTGCTCCTCCCTCCCCTTTCATTTGTTGTATTTAAAAGATTCTAGCATTTTGGAGGCAGTGGAGACCTGCTTCCCATCACTCCAACCAGTTTAAAGGAATTTTGGGAGACTAATTGGCAATGCCCTCAGGTAAAGGTGGACCAGTTCTCCTCCTGTTAATATTGTGGCACAAACGGTATTACAGATTTATTTAAAAAGAGAGAGAGAGAGAGAGAAGAACTTTTTGTCCAAAAGGATAAATGTGATAAAATAGTAACACACTGAAAGAGGGCTGGTTGGGAGTAATCAGGCCTTAGAAAGCAGTTAGGGAATCTGTCTTGATCGCTACAGGCAAGTGGCACTTTTTAGTTTTTTCAATTTACTTTAATATATTTCTCCATATAGATTCAGAAATGCAAATATGTGTGGGGGTCGGTGTGTATACAAGATGAGTCTGGAATGTCTTATGCAAAAAAGGAAGGAAGTGCATAAATAACAATGAGGACATGTTCAAAGAATATGGAAGCTAGTTTGAAGGGGACCTCCATTGGCCGATTGGTACATAAATAAAGATAGATAGATAGATAGGTAGATAAGGATAGTAAGATATAACTTAAGGGACAACATAAGTATTTCTGAGTTCCTGATACAGATATTTGGAGGAAGGGGAAGCTCTCCCATGCAGTAGAACCCCAACTAACAACTGTTTAAGGAATGATAGGAATCATAATTTGTTAATGTTAACTTCCTGGTTTCGGTTATTTTACTCTGGTTATGCAGATGTCTTGTTTTTAGAAAATATACTGTGCAGTGTTTTAGGCAGTGGGGGTGAGAGAGAAAGAGAGAATGAGACAGAAAGAGAAAAAGAAGAAAGAATGCATCTCTCTGAAGGGTTCGGGTATCTAGGAAATTTTGCCTTATTTTTGTAACTTTTTTCTATACATCTGAAATCATGTCAGTTTTTTTAAAAACTAAAAACAAGAAAAAAAACTAAAAACAAGAAATACTTGGTCATAAACTATAGGATATGTGAAATATATAAATCTGTCAATTTTACCCTATGCCTTAAGGACTGTTGATTAACATCTAAATACCAAAATCAGATGCTGAGTTAACATTTGAAAAATCCAAATAAGAAACATATCTAGAAATGGCTACACATCAGTAACTATATTTTTGATCAACCCAGAGGTACAATTAATCAGCATAGTCCATGTTAAAAAGTTTTATCAAAATTAATATAAGTAGTGTTCAAGATAAATGGATTGGCTGGAAATACTCTAGAGTACTTTCATCCTTTCATGAGAATCTGGCCAGGTTGAAGATCTTCACCCATTTTAAGGGGACCCCAAGCTTAGGATTCCAAACAAGTCCATACAACTGCCTCTCACTGTAGGGTTTTTTGTTGTTTGCCTCCAACTAGAAAGTTAGATGTCAACCTATAGATGTCTCATCTACATCTGGGACCCCTTCAGACAACAACATAAAGAAATCTATAATCCCTGAGTTTATGACATACATTGAATAACTGTTCTTATGTCTACACCTGGATATTTACTTGGTTTGAGATTGGCTTTCAATAGAACACTGCCTGTATTATACCACCCTGGGAGAGGGAGTTTTCTAGGGCTGCCATAACAAAATACCACAGATAGGGTGGTTTAAACACCAAAAATTAAGTTTCTCATAGTTCTAGAGGCTTCAAGTCCAAGAATAAGGTGCCGTCAGGGTAGTTTTCTTTTGAGACTTCTCTCCTTGTCCTGCAGAGAGCCATCTTCTTGATATGTCTTCACACAGTCTTTCCTCTGTGCCTTTGTCCCTGGTGTCTCCTCCTCTCCTTGTGGAGATACCAGTCACACTGGTCTAGGGCCCCAACCTAGTGGGCTCATTTTTTTTTTTAAGATCTTATTTATTTATTTGACAGACAGAGATCACAAGTACACAGAGAGGCAGGCAGAGAGAGAGGGGGAAGCAGGCTCCCTGCTGAGCAGAGAGCCCGATGTGGGGCTCAATCCCAGGACCCTGAGATCACGACCTGAGCCGAAGGCAGAGGCTTAACCCACTGAGCCACCCAGGTGCCCCAATGTGGGCACATTTTTAATGTAGTCACCTCTTCAAAGGCCTTGTCTCTAAACATGATCACATTCTGAGGCACTGAGGTTGGGACCTCAACCTATGAATGTGAAAGCAGTAAGAGATACAATTTAGCCTATGACAGATACTTAGAACCCAAACATGCCTTTAACTGTTAGAGGCTCCCCATATGTATCAGAAGACCCTAATAATTGCAAATAAACAAATGGGCTTAGGTCAGTTCGACCATCCCTTTACCTGAGGCTGAGACGTAGATGTTCTAGTCAGAGTCATTGAGTCCTCAAACTTGCCAAGCTAGTGCCCAGTAGGCAGAGGACCCAGATACTAACCAAAGCTCTCCTGAGTTATTTCCAAATATACTGGCTATATTATCTGCAAATGTTCCAAAATATCAATAAATGCAATGTATTGTGAAATTCATGAAAATATTTTTAAAAATATATGTGTGGGAACTAGGGAAGAGATTTGATCAAAATCCAGACTCCTAAAGCTAGGACAGTGCTTATGGAACACTGTCATTACAAATACCTATTTTAGAAATTCCTGTGATGATTAACATCCCTGGTACACAGCTGATGAACACTGACACACCATAGATGCTAATACTACCTAGGAAAGCTACTTAACCCTCATTCTGTATGCCTAAAATTCATCAGATCATCCTGCAGTCTCCCTAAAAGTAAGTTACCATTTATAGAATTGATGGTGAAATTTAGTTTAACAATGGATACAACAAATATTGATGTTTGCATCTGGAATAGGAGATATTTAAATGTCATGTTCTTGATATCTCAAAATGAGCAAGCTGATGAGTTTTTCCTGGTTATGTTTAACGATGTGTGATAATTCCATGAAGATCCAATGTCATGGATATGAGCAACAAGTAAATTCAGGGTTGAGATATTAGAAAATGCTTCTCAATCATGCCTAATAATATCACTTTTGAGAGAAAATTTTTAAATAATCCTTTTGCAATTTAGTTATTAATTAGAATCCAACAAGCTTAACATTCACTGAGATAATATACCATATTCATGTGCAGACATAAATACATATATTCTTTTTTTTAAGACTTTATTTATTTATTTGTTTGAAAGAGAGACAGCAGAGGAAGGACCAGAGGGAGAGGGACAAGCAGACTGCAGCTGAGCAGGGGGCCTGACACGGGGCTTGATCCCATGACCCTGAAATCATGACCTGAGACGAAATCGAGAGTCAGTGGCTTAACCACTGAGCCACCCAGGTGCCTATATATCTATATCTAGATCTAGATCTAGGTCTATAGATCTATATTTATATCTAGATCTAGACCTAGACCTAGACCTAGATCTAGATATAGATATATGATGTTTGATTGCTCATAAAATATACATCAAATGTATGGGAGGTTCTTTTGCATGGCTCTCAAAGGAAACAGGCTGATTCCTTAACCTACCATCATTCATGTTCATCATTACTTATGGAATTCATGGCTGAGAGTTCCAGCTTTCAGCTTTCAGTGATGGACACGCTCAATCCCAGCTTCAAGATGCTTTAAACTCCACTGTTTGGTTTGGTTTGCTTTTTGGCAAAAGTGACTCTAGTTGGACTTGGGGTGGGTTATGGCCTCTCACTGCCACCCCAGCATTTACTGCCTTTTTCTTTTGAGATGCAGAAAAAAAAGTACATCACAAATATTTTTCCTTGAGACATCATGGTTGATGGTGCTTTCTAGGGGACTAGCCAGAACCATCTTTGTCTACCAACACAGCCATCTTTAGCTCCCAGTTCTGTGGCACTCACTCTACAAGCTTTGGGTGTTCAGGCTTAGTCACCAAGGCCTGTGGTTGACATGGAGATGGAGGGTGGCCCTTCAGGGAGGGACTTCCTGAGGCACTGCAGGGAGTGTGGGCAGCAGATTAGTGCAGTGGGCAGAATGCCTCCAGTGTGAGTTCCTTCAGGGTCTGCTCTGCTGACAAGATTCACTGGACCTGCTGCCCCTCTGGTGACAGCCCACGTTGGTGCCTGAGTGAGGTGAAGGCATCACAGCCTGGCCATTTTGGCCCAAAGTGGGGATTCTGGCAGTCAGGTTTCTCTTCAGAGCCCCCTCCTGGGGGCCACAGATTTGTTGGGCCTGCAAAGCAAAGCAGTTAGATTCCTTTCTTTGCCCAGTCCTGCTTCTATCCTCTTCTTTTCACAGGTCTCAAGCCCTAAAACACAGACAAACTTCCATTCGGGATCTGCTAGAGAACCTCCTCATTGGCAGCTTCTCTTTCTATCTGATCATCTTTAGTCTGACTTGTCTGGCCTTCCCACATTCCCTGGAGCAGGAGAAAGAGAGTATCTAGTAAAAGCCCTCAAATTAATATCGAATCACATAGAATTTTTTAAATATATGCAACTTTCACATGTAACTTTCTTTTTCATATTTATCCCATCAATGAACACAGAGGGGTGAGAGATACTTCCTGTTGGTAAAAAAGCCAACACTCAACAGTCAGGCCAGTGGCACCTGACTCAAGAGCGCTGGGCACATTTTATAGATTCTGGGGGGTTCTACCTAAAATACCAAAGGGCAAGATGTAAGCTGGGACCCACTTTGTTTCTCAACCATGGTCAAGGAACAACAGAATACTGAGAAGACTGAGGGACGCCTGGGTGGCTCAGTCAGTTAAGCATCTGCCTTTGCCTCGGGTCATGATCTCAGGATCCTGGGATCGAGCCCCACATCAGGCTCCCTGCTCAGTGGGGAGCCTGCTTCTCTGTCTCTCACTCCCTCTACCCCTCCACCCCTGATTGTTGTCTCTTTCTCTCTCAAATAAGTAAAAAAATCTTTAAAAAAAAAAAATACTGAGAAGATTGTAAAGGACTATGGAGGGGAGGTGGAGGGAAATACAGAGATCATTTTTCTCTCCACCTCCCCAGGAGAAAAGTCACAGTGAAATTCAAGCACCAGGAGATTTATATAGGATGACAAAATGGTCTCTGAAGAAAAGTGCTAAAATATGTATATACTAAAGGAAATATATACATTTTTTGCCATGGGAAAAAAAAATGGTGAGACTGGTCACCACAACCAGACACCTATCTGCATCTTCGTGGCATTGCCACCATTCGGCACTTTCCGGTGGGTTCATCTCCATGCACATGGGCAGCAGCTGTGTTTTAAGAGGCTAGACCATCTGACACATATGAGGAAGCGACATGCGTTTTACACAAGGCTTCAGTTCCTAGGAAGGAATGGCGGGCTTTGTCCTTGATCTGCTCACTGAACTCTTTTTAATATTAATGTGCTATTTAAAAATGCATCATTTACCTCCAAAGTAGCTCGGTGGGCAGGCATTAGAGCCCACGGGCAAGCCACAGGGCCCGGAGTGAAGCCACTGATTGCTGTTTATCACACACTACTGCTGGCTCCCAAGAGTCAAAACTTCCAGCACAAGTTGGCACAGAAGAGGGGTTTCCAGCTACTCCCTGGCGTCGAAACGCGTAGGATTAGTGTGACCCAGGCCACCTAATTCTTGGAAAGACACTAATACAAGAATACTTTTTTTTTTTTAAGTCAAAACTTCGTGGTTCCTTCATTAGTGCTGTCGTTGGGGCTTCCCATTAGAGCGCACCTTTGTGGCTCCTTTTCAGACTGTCGTACCTGTGTTTTGTAACAGGCTCAAAATACTCTTTTTGTTTTTACAGAGGCAACACCCTGAAAGACACATTTCCAGTTGAATTTACGGGCCACTTCTATTCCCACCTCCACCCCGTGCTGCTAAAAAATATAGGATTAGACTAGAGCCAGACAGATGCTATAACTACTGTTGGAAAGAAATATAGATTTTAGTTGGGAAGCTATAGACACCGAGATAGAACCATGAAAATGTGAGCTGAGTGGCTGAGCTTTAACTCAGCAGAAATACTTGTTCTGTTTAGTGTTTGTTATTCTCAAATGGTAAATCTTAGAGAAAACAGTGCTAGAGAAAGTGAAACCAGAGGTTTATTATGAAAATGAGCACGGAACTGAAGACATGTTACGGGTCCCATATAATTGCCTGACAGGGGCATAGCTAATCCAGCGCCGCACTGGGTGGAGGCTGGAAGCTGGATTCGGCACAGTTTGATCTGTTATCTTCCCCCGAAAATTCTAGTGCTGTTTTGTTTGAGGGGGGGGTGTTTCCACCTCCTTCTCACATAAACAGTGCCCAGAAATCATGTTGTTTTATTAAATGTAGGGAGTGAAAGAAAAAAAAAACATTTTGTGTAGTATAGTACATGGTTATTCTTCCCTGTGTTTGCAGACTAAAGTAAGCAGATGTTTTCTTCAAAAAGTAGGAAGATGGCTCAGCCTCCATTAGAGCAGGGTTGTCCTTTCGTTCACGTATTCACTTATTCCAGGAGAAAGCATTTATTGGGCCTGCATTCCGGGGGCTAAGTTATCAAATGAGATTGAGACTGAGTTCCTTAACCTGCCCCATTGCTTGTGTGAAAGCTCCTGGGGTTCATAATTGCCCCGTTATTTACCCCTCCCTGGACCCAAGACTTTTCCATGAGACCTTGGAGTTGCCTCTCCCTTTCCCTAAGTCCAGCCATGTGGCTTATTTGGCCAAAGTGATAATTACAGATATGGAGCAACCAGAGGCTTGAGAAAGCTGGTATAATCGGACTTGCTCATTCTTCTTCTTATTATTATTCTCTTTTTTTTTTTTCCCTCTACTGAGGAGTAATTGACAAATATAATTGTATATATTTAAATGTACAGTGTGATGATTTGGTATATTTAGGGAATGATTACCAACATCAAGATAATGAACACATCGATCCCCTCACCTACTTAACTCTGTGTGTATGTTCGGTGAGAACGCTGCAGGTGGCTCAGCACCCTTAAGGTACTCAATACCATGCTAGTAACTACAGCCACCATGCTGTACTTTATGTCCTGAGAACTTCTCATAACTTGAAAGCATCTCACCAACGTGGGTCACGCATACCATATGCGTCACATGCATTCTGGGTGTTTCTTCTGGCCAATATGGCCATCAGTGAGCACTGGTATTCCTTAGTGACTGAATTTCCAAATGAGTATCAACACACGGAACTATTTTTCCAAACCATGGGCTTTTGAGGCTTACCCTCACCTGTCTCTGGCTCTTGGTCTCATGCAGCCCTTACCCAAAGGTGTTTTCTCATGGGTTCCCCCCACCATTTTGCTGTAAGGAGCTATCTTCTCAGGCTAACTAAATGAGTGGAATCAGATGCATATGACTTGATTTGGCATTAACCTTTTCAACTAATTTAGATATTATTTAGAAAGACTAATATTGTGAAGAATATTGAGGAATATTAATTAATATGGATTAAAAGTTGCATATGCGGTCATGCCTATGATCAACTGGGCATCAGACTCTTGATCCAGAAAGTAACCTAACAGATAACATTGAAAGCAGAAAGTTGTTTCAGATATCCTGTAACAATAGTGCCTGACCAGGGAATAAGAATAACCATACACTTCCAATTGCCTGCACATAGAATCTGAGAATTTTAGACCTCAGAAGTCCTGGAAAATTATCTCCAGATCTGTGGTTGGTTTTAATAGGTGATGAAAAGTGAAAAAATATTTGACCTCAAATTGGCAAATCTGAGACTCTTATTTAATATTTTAATTAGATTTTTAAATTTTAATTTCCTGTTCAAAACTTAAAGATGTATCCTACCATCCAATTTCTCACCTACACAATATTTGTGTGTGATATTTTAATTTTCGATTATTTTAAATTTTTTTCTTGATAATCCCTTTGTCACTTTCAGGGCTTTAATAGCTCCACTAAGGAAGCAAAACAGAAAAAATTAAAGCCCAGGAATTTCAGAAAGATCCAGGTTCTCATTCTGCCTTAAGCACTTATTAGGTATGGGCTACTGTTGGCCAAGTCACTTCACCTCTCTGAGCCTTGGCTGCCTCTGACAGATGCCTAGCTCAGAGGTGAGAAATAAATGAGATAAACACGTGAAGAGCTTAGTACAGTGACCGGCAAATAGGAAACACTCAAAATTTGATAGCTATATTAAGTCTCCACTCCCTGCCTCATCTTCAGTAATCTTGTGTCTAAGGTGGGCTGGACAGGCAGACCCTCCGCAAATTCTAAGAACCACCCAATTAAAGTGTGTGGAATCAGTCTCCTGGAAAACCACATAAGAGCAAAGAAAAGATCACAAACCCAGCATCACACACAGGACTTTTTCTCCACATCAGAATGGGACGCCAGGAAGAGGCTTCATCTTGTGCTGAGATGCTCCAGGAAGGGTGTCAGAGGCATGAAGACTTCTAGCATCTGCTCCACAGAAAATGGTTTGTGTTTAAAAATAGATATCTCTGTGGATGTAGATCTGGAAACCCATAGAAGATAGCTTCAGACTCTCCTCCCTTGCCTCAGGCATGTGCACTCAAATGGGTATTACAAAGGCCTCTGTTTAAGAAGTTATAAGAGGGATGCAATCTGGGAAGGTGACTTGGTCAGGTCTGAGTTCAAAATTATGATGTGTAGGTAGAGAAATTCTAACAAGGATCTAAATCAGATTTTCACCCTAACAGTTCTTTGGGATTTGTGGGTATGGGTTAACATTCAGCCAACTAGGCTGGGCCATAAAATTATAGTTCAAATATTGTACAAAAAGTAATAGCACACAAATCTAAACCCCCAAGCCTGCAGTTACTTTTGAACATTGGTGTCTTGGGGCGCCTGTGTGGCTCAGTTGGTTAAGCTTCTGACTCTTGGTCTGGGCTCAGGTCATGATCTCAGTTGTGAGATCCAGCCTCTGGTCAGGCTCTAAGCTGGGTGTGAGCCTGCTTGGGATTCTCTCTCTCCCTCTCTCTCTGCATCCACCCACTCTCAAAAAAAAGAGAAAAGAAGTGAAAAAGAAAAATGGTGTCTCAATCTTTCACTGTGAAACAAAAATGGAAGTAATCAATTAATATATATATATGTATTTTGGAGAGGGTGTCAATCAATTCAAGTTACTCCAGGATAGTCATATTATTTATGTGAAAGCAGAAACAGAAATAGCCCCAACACTTGGTCCCAACTAATATTGTTTGTATCAAATTGCAGGAGAAAAGTTACCTCAAGGATTTAAAATAATCACAGGGGGCCTGAGGTGGCTCAGTCAGTTAAAGTGTCTGCCTTTGGCTCAAGTCATGATCCCAGAGTCCTGGGATCAAGCCCCTCATAAGGCTCCCTTGCTCCCTCTGTCTGCCACTCCCCCTGCTTGTATTCTCTCTCTCTCTCTCTCTCTCTCTGTGTCAAACAAACAAACAAACAAATAAATAAATAAATAAAGTCTTTAAAAAACAAAACAAAAATAAAATATTGCTAAGAAGGGACACAAAGCATGCATTCAGAATTTATTTCTGTAACTGCAATGCATTTGGACATTGTATTAGTTACCTAGAGCTGCAGGGCAAATTAATACAAAATGGGAGGCTAAAACAACAGAGTTCTTATTTCACAGTTTTAAAGGCCAGAAGTCCTGTATCAGGTGGTCAGCAGAGCGATGCTCCTCCAGAGGCCCTAAGGAAGAACTCTTCTTTGGGTCTTCCCAGCTTCTAGCACGTCCCAGAGATTCTTGATGTTCCTTGTCTTATATCTGCATCACCCCGCTCCCCACCTCCATCTTCACCCCGCCGCCCTTCCTCTGTGTGTCTCTGGATCTGAGTGTCCTCTCCTCTTCTTTTAAGGACAACAGTCATACTCAGATTTAGGGCCCACTCGAATCTAGCATGCTCTCATCTTAATGTGATTGATGACACCTGCCAAGACTATATTTCCAAACAAAGTCACATGGTGAGGTCCTGGTAAACATGAGTTTGGGAAACGCTCTTCAACCCAGTCCAGACCGCAAAATCGAGATAACACACCGCGGTCTTCCTGTCTCGCCTACGGAAGTCAGGCAATATTTCTTAAGTGCACAGCATTGTTTGCAGTATAATTTGTTAGATAGGAGAGCCAAGGGTGTTGCTCTGGATATGAAACTTGCCTCTGGTTTGTTTTTCTGCTTTTGTTTTCTTTATCCTTTCCTTTTTATTTTTTATTGTAGACTACATTGACATCATTCAACTTTGAATTTGGTAGAAAGAAGACAAACAAAACCCCCATATTTAGCAAGAGATATAGACACTTACTGTTTATTATGTCTCAAAATAACAGCCAAAGCAAAGTTTTGATGGAGAAGAATACATATAACAGAGCTTTTTTTGTTGTTTTTTTGATTCGTCATATGTAATGTTTACTTTATTACCAAAGAATTTGCTGGCTGATGGAGAAAAGAGAGATAGAGGAAAGACAGAACTAAACAAAATTAACTTGAGATGGAAAAAAAAAATCTTCAAACCCATACCTACACACACACACACACACACACACACACACACACACACAGCTATCTGGTTCAGTTATTTGATAGAAAGTAATATGTACCAAACATCCCTGCTTCCTTCCCACCTCTGATCTGGACACTAGCTGTCCTGAGTTCGATTCTCACCTCCACCACTATTATGACCATGATTTATAGACCTTTCTGTCTCTCTAAAATGTGGATAATTATATGTGCCCTATCTATCTTCCAAATTCACTGTGAAGATTAAATATGATAACGAGAATGAAAGGACTTTCAATTCTAAAAGAAAAATGTTCTCATGACTGCCAAAATTATTATTTGATCCACTTGAAAACTGAATGGATATTCTTGGCAAAGCCTGAAATTTATTGCCTCTTCCAGCCTTATAAGAGTGGCCACCATTTATTGTAGCATTTATTGCTACAAAACACCATGCACATTGCTTTATATAAATTATTCCCAATTCTCACAATGACTCTGCAAAATCAACTTTATCATCTCTATTTTACAGAGAAGTCACTGAGAAGGAAAAAGACTGAGTGAGCACTATCTGCTCTACTCAAGCTGGAGCCTGAAAGTCGCCAATTTGCAAGTGGCAGGGCCAGGATTCTCTGCCAAAGTCAAGTTATTTTGCCTTTCGTTCCCCTCCACTAAGATTCTCCTGGGATTTTTTAGACACACACTTGTCTGCATTGCCCTCCCTCTCCCCCATACCAAGGGTATTGAGTAAATTAGTCATTGGTTTAAAAAAAAAGTCAATCTCAACCATTATTAGCTGGCACTTGGGCTTAATCAAAAGAATTGTTTGAGAGAATTTTTCGGTTTTCATCTGGTTATTAGTGAGCTCTGAGTTTCTGTGCAGATGGAATTACAATGAACCAACAGTGTTCTCTGCACAGTTTTGCAAACCTAAGTACAACCATTTTCCCATTTAATCCCCAGCTTAGTGCTGGTGCTTGGTGATGACAAACAAGGGTTTTCTACTTGCTCCTCTGTTCCAGTTCATCTGAGATCCAGAGCACTCGAGGACATCTGGTCCCTCACCAAGTTTATCTGCCTCCCAATTGATGGGAATGGGTGTGTTGGCATGAGGGCACACAGAAGATGGAGTTTAGGAAGATAGCACCGATGTCTGATTATTTTTTAGCCTGTCCTTCAAAATTTTCTGTTTTGCTAATGCTTTACAATGTATCTAATTTATTAGCACAATTGTAGATATATTGGAAGTGTGTGCTCAAAAATTTTTCCCTGAGCAGGAATATGATAAAAATGATGTTTGGAAGCCACTGAAACAGAGCAGTAGAGGCATTTGGCCCCAGGCACGGGCTTGGATCAGAGTTTTTAGAACTCCTGGTATGGCCTATGTTCTTCATAACTGCCGCGCGAGTGATAGTTCTTTGGCTAAGTAGGATACGAACGACGATAACATTTCATTTGTTTTCCCTCCTGATCGTATATCAGTATTTACCCAAGGAAATGAAACAATGTATTTGTACCAAACACCCCGTTCTTCACGGCTCACTCGAGTAGTAACTGTGCAAGGGGGACATATCGACCTGGGGAGGAGAACTAACGATCCCGAAAAGGCTCCGCTTCAACTGGCCTTTCTCCCGGAGCAAACCAGAATCCCAGCACAGAATCCCGGGAGCTCGGAGCCAGAGAGTAACCAGATAACACCGAAAAATTCACTCAAGCAATTATGTTTGATTAAGCCTATTTGGTGTCTAATAATGATTGAGATGAATTTATTTAGGCCAAATGACTAATTTTTAATGCTCACTTTTCCGGTTAGTGACCGTCGTGACTCCTCACGTGACCCCAAGTCACCTTGAATTCACCCGGATTTCCTAAACGGGCAGGCATATTCCGCTCATTATGCACGGAGCTCTTTCTGCGTGGTGAGCACTGTCTCACCTCCTCTTGACTTCTGTTAATCTGACAGCCACACAGTCCTGTCTTGGGGAATATTGCAAAGCATCTCCAATTCAATAGCATTTCTGTGGTCGAGGGGCGTTATGTAATTACAGAAGGTCTGCAGTTGATTTGAATGTTCTATCCCTGTTGTGGAATGATGTTTGGACTTCATCCTCAAGGACCAGGAAGGGATTGTGTTTGTTTTGTTCGAACATTTCTTATCACAGAACTATGTTGGAGACAAATCCCGGCGACACCAACATTCAAATGGCACCTTCGCATGTGATATTGATTTATAAAACAACAGTGCACAGCTGCCAAGCTTCACTCTTGAATACAGAAGGTCTTCAATTCCCAACAAATTACCAGCATTTCTACCAATTTACAAATTAGAGCTTCCTCCGAATGTCTCACAGTTCTTAATATTCCCGTCACCTTCCTCTTCAGCCTTCCCTCTTGAAATATGTGCGTGGGGAGGAGGTGGGGGGTGGGGAGCGAGAAAGTAGAGCATTTTCAAAATTGGAGTCAAAAAAATCTAGATCAACTTTTATCCTTAGGCAAATTATGCACAGAGTTAAATTAAACCACTATATGTACTTGTAGATTGAAGAATCAGAGGTGGAAGAGGGGTCAGAGACACTGAGATCAAAGTTTCTGTTCTTTGAACAAAATCCCTTTGAAAAGCCCCCATGCCACCTACTCTGCTTGTTAATGTTTTGACTGGGAGTGTCTAGCAGTGTCATCAGCAGCAGAATATTTTTCATACCATATATTTTTTAAATTTTCTCTGTGCAGCCAGCTCTACTTAGTAGAGCACCAGATCCTTCGCCAGCCCCGTTCTATGTCTCTTAAGGGAATATTTTTGTTAATTGCAAATATTTGATTGACAAACATAGGATGCAATTAGCAGTCAGGCACAGTAGGAATGTGCAGTGAACTGGATCTCTGAACCAACGGATCTCAACTCTCTCAGCTTGATCTGAAATCGACTAGAGCATTTCAACCATATGTTTGCCTCAAACTTCCTCTTTCCTGTGAACATTGTTATTTCCCCAAACTAGCTTCTTTTCACATTGGTTTACCAAGGGAGCTAATTCCTCTCTGATCAAGCCAAATAAAAAAAGAAAATTCTTCACAAGTTTCAGTCTGGTGGGGCTCTTTGACCATGGTGGTAAAATTAATGTGGACAAGATTATACATGCCAGTTGTTCCTTTCCAAAGCCCTGGGTGGAAAGAGAGCCTGACCTCTTTTGAATTCAAGCATTTTTTTTTTTCCAAAGCTATTTAAAACAACCTGGCACCATCTGATTATCTTTATCAGTTACATTTTGCTTCTTTCTACCTACAGCAAGATGAGTCCTTTGTTTTGGCTTCTTGCAGTACAGAAAGTTCTGTTTTTTAACATAGACGAGTCTTTATGAAAGGTATTCCTTACGCCACAAAGCAGTTGGAGGTGCTGAAAAGTCTGATACTACCAGATATTCTGTACCCCCCTCCTCCTCGGGGAATTAATTAAAACTCACAGAATTGGGGGAGGGGGGAAGTGAACCTCAAAGCCTTAAATCCTGGCTTTCAAAGTCTCAAGAAAACTTAAGCTGTTTTCGTACCTATATGATGTAAAACAGCAGAAAGTTGAAAACACTGAAACAATCTCATCGAACTGGGTTCAGAGCATGGAAATATGAGCTGTCAGTTTCTTTTCACTGACTGATGCCATTCACATGCATTTGGGGGATGGGATATACTCGAGGAGCTACTCTCTCTAAACGATAAGCAAACAGATATCAACACTGTGGATAAAGAGATAAGAAACCTCTCAAGGCAGGAGGATAGCATACAGCACACTTAGGGACACCCCGCAAGTACCTGGCAAATGATGTGGGGCCTTCAAGGAAGATGGGGAACCTGAAACCCAGGGAGATTTTAAATTAGTTCAAGGACACACTGGAAGTGCTCGGTGATATGGAAATACAGGGCAGGAATCCTGACATGCAGCCTATGAAACCAGAATGCTTGTCAAGTCTGTCAATTATAATGTGCCACACTCCAAATAAAGCTTTAAAAATGGGCATCTTAAGGCTGCAAGGTGCCACTGTGGTTCATCTTGACCATTCTCCTTCCACTAGAAAAGCTGCGATTAATTTTTTAAAAGTGGCGGTCTGCTCCGAACATACAAATAAATGGTGTTCTCTGTGTTTGGAATACAAATAAAATCTTGGACAAGTGAAGGAAGAATCTGGACAAATAAAAGGACAATCTCACCGTTGTCTTGCTCTTCTCTCTTTTTTTTTCCCTCTTGGAATGATCACCCCAAGCTCTGTGACCATGAAAATAAGAGGGGATAGATCAGTCTCAAGGTGAAAGCACTGACATCGCAGGCTTGTGGGGGGGCTCTGTGACTTTTGTCATTAGTCAAGACTCTGTCTTAAACGATCACAAGAGCCAGAGTTCTTTACATCATGTAAACCCACCATTTGTCTGGGGGTCCTAGGTCCTCGGAATCAGGCAGATTTAGAGGTGGAAGGGATTGGAAAGGAAATCCACCCATCCAACAGATGAGGCATCAGCGGCACAGAGAGCTGGTACCTGCTCTGAAGAACTGGAAGACACTGCCCAAGTCTACCTCTGCGTGGACTGATGGTTTTAGCCCCATGACTCAGAAAGAGTAGGGAGAAAGGAGAAATCAATGCAAAGAAAAACAAATCAAAGCAGCTACACGGGTACCGGAGGCAGGTTAGGTGACAGCTTTCTGAGATGAACATTTTGCAAGAAGGGGTGGGTGACTGGCGAGGGAAAGGGGTGTGTGCTTTTCAGATGAGACCAAGATTACTCCTCAAATGGTGGGCCCTAACCAGAAGCTTGCTTTCTTTTTTGTGGGGCTCAATCTCACAATCCTGAGATCATGACCGGAGCCGAAATCAAGAGTTGGACGCTTAGTGGACTGAGCTCCCCAGGCGCCCCACCAGCAGCTTTCTGATAGGAAATCAGATAGCACATCTGGGGGATTGTTACATTTTTCAGATGTGTATTCACCTCTGCGCTGTCTTCAGAGAAGACCGCTTGCCTCCAGGGAATCAAGCTTCTTTTCAGACTTTTCTCAGTTTGGGGTTTGTTTGCTGAAGCTCTGGTCTCCGTAGGAGTTTACAGCCAAGATTTTAAAGACCTTGTATGTACGGAGCTTTTTTTTTTTTCTTTACAGCCTTCTTAGGGGGTCTCTGCCACTCTACCAGAGCTTCTCAAACTTAAGTGCACATCAGAATCACCTTCAAGGCCTGTTAAGATGCAGATATCTGGGCTTCACCCCCTGACTTTTTCATTCAGCAGGTTTGCCGTGGAGCCCAGAATCTGCATCTCCAACAAGTTTACAGAGGCTGCCGATAATGCTGACCCAGGGACCACACTTTGAGAACCACTGTTTTTTATATAGAAGCAATGCTCAGTGTATGATATTGACTAAAAAATTCTTGACTTCATCTGTATAGCAGTAGATAATAAAAGAGCCAGCGAGAGAAATAGTGCCCGACATGTACTAGCTGTTCAATAAATATTTTTGATTGATTGAATTGAGGCTCAATGTCACCTTCTATTTGCTTATATAGGCCCAAAACACAATTTATGGTGCTGAACAGGTTCCAAAACATTTCTCTTCTGGCCATACCCCAGGCTGGATTCAAATTGTGGCAGTCTAACTCTGTGAAAGTGGGGAGCTTTCCCATAGTCTAACATTTCTAAAGCTTAGCTTCCTCAGTTACAAAATTGGAGGAGAGGGGGATATTCTGAAGATTAAATAACATAACAGTTATTGCAATTCTTCTCAGCATAGTGGCTGCATGCAAAAATATTCATTTTTTTAGATATAATAACCGAGGAAAATAAGTTTTCTGTAAGTAACAGAGCTGAATAGGAGGCATTCTTTAAAATAAAAAGTGCATCTTAAACTAAGCCTTACAATCCAGTTGTCTATAGGAAATCTACACATATCCTGTGTTCTGATGGGACTCCGCTGTGGAGGAAAAAAAAAAAAGCATCTCGTGCACTAAAAAATATTTTTATTAGAACATTTGATGCAGTTAATCAGTTTGTTCTAATTTATGGGGAATCACTAAATGGTTTAGTGGGTCGGCACGTAACGAATAAATAATGGGAAACTTTAAAAACCAGTGTACTAAGTGGCCCAGATGTTCATCAGCTGTTTAGAAGACTATACACCTGTGGCTTGGTATTAAAAAGTGAGTAATATTCCATGTACCTTTCTTAGCCTTCTTGTAGAAATATATTTTAAAAACCTTAAAGAACAAGAGCCTAAAAAGAACACATCGGAACAGGCTCATGGTTAGGTTTGACATATGTTGATATCCTTCAAGTCAGATATTTATACCTTTGGTTCTTTATATAAAGAAGAAAAGAGACTCATTTTCTAAATGAGTTCCAATCATTGAAAACCTGGAAGAATAAGTAGATGATGCAATTCCATGTAACAAATATATTATATATGTATTTATTTTAATCTGACTTACATAAGAAAAAACTTACGTGGTTCTTACTATGTTCCAAGCATTATTTTAAGTGCCTTACAAATATGCACCAATTTAATCCTCAAAATAACCCTATGGGATAGATATAATTAACATCACCTTCATCGAACAGTTAAGTGCAGCACAAGTAAACTAATAAAATTGCTAGTAAATGGCGTAGTTGGGATTTGAACATAGGCCATCTGGTTCTGAGTCCCTGCTCACTGCATCCTACCTTCCAATCACCCACCAAATGGTCAACACTGGACTGGATGGTGCAAGGGATAAGTGACCTCGCCTTCATGGACCCTACAACCTCTGGGATTAAGAATGTTACCAGAATTCATTAAGTGACAAGTGCCAGTGTTTATGGTATATAGATAGAGGCCACAAACTGGGGGAACCACAGATCAAATAGGGCTTGTGGCTATGTTTTATTTGGCTCATATTATATTTTGAAAGTTTTGAGCTACTGGTTTAATAAGGAAATATTTATATTAATATTCCAGATTGTTAGCTCTGAAAAACTCTTCAGTATCTACATGAAACAATCAGATGGCACTAATTCCTCTCCTGTTTGCTCCAGTCCCTGGCAGTTACTCACACAAGACATTCACACATATGCACGCCAACTAGTTTGCTTAGCCCCTGAGTTGACCCAAATATATACACGTATATATACCTATATATATTATATGTCCTATGAAAGGGATGTGGGGAGCCACAGGGAAAGTTGTTGCCTGGAGCATTTGTAGAGCCCCAAGAAACAAAATGTTATTTGCACTGAACTTCAAAAGAAGAGGAGGACAGGTGGTTGTAACAAGACTTGAACAGATCATCTGATTCCTCCTGATATCCTAGGCTGTATCCATACAAAATATCTTCTAAATTAAACCAAATATTGAATCAGCATTACAGTTTTCTGATACTTGTTTTTGTGGTGACTACCATTTAGCTAGAGTCAAAATATTATTGCCTGCATAGTGAATATTGCTTATTCACTAAAGTATTGTTAATCTTATTTCTCTGCACTGGAAAGAAAGCTCCCTCTAAAATGCTCGCTGCATGAACACAGAGATCTCTTTGTTCTGGTCAGTGCCACGTTTCTAGAACTAACACTGTGCCTGCAATGTTAGAAGAACTCAATAATGTGAAGGGGTAGGAGAGAAAGAGAGGGAGGGAGGCAGGGAGGGAAAGGAAGGAAGGAAGAAAGGAAGGAAGGAAGGAAGGAAGGAAGGAAGGAAGGAAGGAAGGAAG
>ML103723.1:25738-48551 GCA_003697995.1 Taxidea taxus jeffersonii | reverse complement strand
AAGGAAGGAAGGAAGGAAGGAAGGAAGGAAGGAAGGAAGGAAGGAAGGAAGGAAACCATAGCATCTGGTGATTCATTTCCCTGAGAACCTTCTTCCCCACTTCTAGGCATGAGTAATAGCTGCTGACCACAGGCAAAAAGAGTACAAGAGCTTAGTGGAAATTGTAAAGCTGTACAAGTGCTTTCCGTGTTCAGTAAAGGTCAAATTTGTAACTTGTTTTAAGAATCAGGCAGAGCCACAGTTTCTCAAGGTGTGGTCCCTAGACTGGCTACATCCAAATGAAGCACTTGCTGGAAATGTCAGCTCCCCCTGCCCTACCCTGGATCTAATGGCACACAGGAAATGACATTTCCCCATGATGGGTAATTCCTTGATACACACACAAAACTTCACACACAATGATGGGTTGGTAGACCCATCGCCAGTAACGGAGAGGGCTTAGCATCTCAAACCTGTGAGTCTAGAATCACAAGATTCACACAGTCCAATTCAGTTCAGTTGAGGTAGAAATTATACATGGCTTTTGAATAGATGTTAGCTCAGTCTCTCACTTCCTGATTCAGTTGACCTTTTACCTGGCAGGTGAGTGCTTTGTTAATACAGGTTTATGTTACCATGTCTCTGCCAAAGTGTCACTAAAATCCATCAGAACAAAGACGAGTAAATTGGTTGCTTTATTTACTTGTTTCATGTAACTAGGAAACAGGCTTTACTACAGAAGCTGCAAAATTTAGTTACATTTGACTGATGCTATGGTTTCAAAATGAATTTGCATATGCCTTTATGGGCATACTTGTGCCCAGCTGGGCCACAGACTTCATCATTTCCTACTACTTATCACCAGACTCTTTGACACACTGAAGCACAACTCTACTTAGTATGGCACCCCAAGTCCGACCATTCTTACCATCCTAGCCCAAGCCATTATTACTTCTTACCAAATTACTGCTATAATGTAATTATTGGTCTTTCTGCTTCCCTCTTGCCTCCTTAACTCTATATTCTTCACCCATGGGCCAGGTGATCCTCTAAAAACAGCTCATAACCCTCTCATGGCTTCCCATCTCACAGGGATGAAATCCAATGTTCTTATCATCAAATTCATTTATGCTGTTTATAATATATATATATGTATATATATATATATACATATATCTCCCTGCTTAATGGTAGGATTGTACTCCTGCCCACAGCTGTCCATTCTCCCCACCCTCACCATCACTGAATGTGGCCTTCTGACTAGATCTGGCCAATGACTGGTTTGCATAAGTAACGTGTCCCTTCCTCACTGGGACATTCATTACTGACAGGAGACCCTTCAGAGATTTTTTTTTCCCCTGCCACTATAAGGAGCAATTCCTGAGAGGAGCTTTTCTCTCCCCTTGCTTCCCAGGATGAGGCTAACAGACTACACAGCCTTCGCACTAACTGTGGTAGACATGGTGTGAGAAAGAAAAAAATTCTCCAGTGTCTTCAGCCACCGCGACTTCGGGATTGTTACCCCACCATGATCCTGCATATCCTGATGCAACTCACGTTTATCTCTACGACCCACTACAATCTAACCCCCACTGACCTCTATGAGCTTTTCCCTCACCTCTTTTTTCCTTTCCCATTCTGTTTTGTTACACTCGCTGTCCTAGAGCATATCAGCTTTATTTCCAACTGGGGATCTTTGTGCTGTTCAAAAATGCTTGATGGCTATATCTTTACATGCTGCCTTACTTCATCCAGATCTTTGCTCTACCATCTCCTTCTTACAGAGGATGCCCCTATGTGTCTAAAACAGTGTCCTTTATTACCTTCTTTATTCGTCCCTTTTCAGTTTTCTCTGTACTTTCCATACTTTTTCTTTATCATTTTACATTCTGTCTCTGAAGCCAACATGTAAATTCCCTGAGGGCGGGGATGTTTTTTTGTTCACAGATGTTTTCCTAGCACCTTGAACAGTGTCTGGAGTAGAGGATTGCCAAACATTAATATTTGTTGAATGAGGGGTGCCTGGGTGGCTCAGTTGGTTAAGCGTCTGCCATTGGTTCAGGTCATGATCTCGAGGTCCTTGGATTTGAGTCCAGTGTCAGGTTCCCTGATCAGGGGAGCCAGCTTCTCCCTCAGCCTGCCTTTCCCCCCAGCTCGTGTGCTCCATCTCTCATGTGCTCTCTCTCTCTCAAATAGAGAAATACAATCTTTAAAAAAGGATTTGTTGAATGAATGAGTTTATCTGGGCATACCACCTAATCATCAGCGTTCTCATCTGAAAGTATGGATGAGCAGGGTCCCTTACCTACTTACTGATAAGGCTAAAATGTACTTTTAGAAGTCTACAGCATAATGTGTTTTATGGTCTCACCAAAATGCCAGGCTCATTCACTGAACTGCTCCGGTCTAAGGCATCAAGAAGAAACATCCTAACAATAAATGACTCATCTGAGACCACTGGGTTTGGCTTCTTTGGTTTCTTGGGCATTTTATATCCTTATTCTAATGCTTTCTGTTGCAAGACTTTCAGAAGACACAGTGGGAGCCAGTAGGCACTGCAACGCTGCACATGAAGTAGAGATCCTTCCTTCTTCTCAAAGGAGGAACTGTTTATCATTTATCTTGAAAGCATCAGCAGAGTTTTGCTTTGTCATACAAAGTTTATTGATTCTCTTACAGCAGGCTTGTTTGAAAATTAATTTGGAATTTAAGCAATGACCTCTTTGAGAAATAGTGAACATTTAATTTTTTATGCTGAGCTTTCTGAACATTTAGTAATGGGGTATGAGTCACACTGAAATAGAAGCTTCATTTTCCACTCTGAATTTTACACAATACAATTTTACCTATAAAAGACAGCACATCTCAGTAAACTCTGGAAATGTAAATTTATAATTTCCCCCTTCTTAGAGTTGGCCATACAATACAATTACCATAAGAAGATTGCTTTAAACATGCAATTATAAATATGGCATGATTCTATAAATTATCTGTAATTTATTTATAAATCTTCTGCTAGGGCTAATGTTTAACACACACACATTTTTTTTTATATTCCCTTTCCCTTTAGTTCTGTCATATCATTAGATAAATATACTTAATGAGGGTTTATTATGGAAATAAAATAATCTTAACAGCATTGTATGGTCTACTGTATTGTGAAAGAGTTACTTTAAAAGCCTATTAAAGTCCCTGCTTCGGTTTGTCCAAGACTGTGTGAGTGAGGAATGATAACTTGGAAGAAAATTCCTATTTTGATTATTTAGTCAAATACATTCTCTTGTATTATTCAATCAGATCACCTCTTTTCTCTTTCTGCTACTCCTTGTCTATAAGTCACAGTTGGATAAAACTATAAGTCAAAAGAATAATTTCTTCTTCATGACACTGTCAGAGGTATTAAAAAAGACCAGGTAGAGAGTCAACTTCTTCAACTTCTGCACTAGAAAGGCAGAAGAAAAACACACTTCTCTATAAATGACTGCTTTGAGGTCTAAGCATCAGTTTGTGTGTGTGTGTGTGTGTTTCTTTAAGAATGGCGTTAAGAATTTGTAGCTAGAACTTGCAAGGTGCATACGTCATAGGCAGATCTGATGTATTATTGTCAAAGAGGTATACTGTAACCTTACTGACAAAAGGGCACTTCAATTTTGATTTATAAAATGGGATTCCTGGGGCACCTGGCTGGCATCCCACTCTTGTCTTTGGCTCAGGTCATGAGACCGAGCCATGTGGCAGGTCCCACGCTCAGGGGGGAGTCTGCTTGAGATTCTCTCTCCTCTGCCCCCACTCTGCTCTTTCTTTCTATAAAATAATCTTTCTAAGAAATAGGATTCCTCCAATAAATAATACATGGCAGACTCTTTATGACATTTTTGTAATACAGAAAGGACTTAATATGCCCTACCCCAAACTAGTTGATGTAATTCACCCACCTTACAATGTTCTTCAAATAAAACAAGCAAACATCAGTCAAACTAATCCCCATGACCTGAGTTCTGGGATTCTATCTTAATCAGGTCTGAATCCTTAGCACTGATGTATACCCTTCACCTACCAGCTGCTAATTAGAATACTGTATATAAAATGAGATAAGTGACCGATCACCAGAAAGGCATTAGAACAAAGATGGAGGGGAACTCAAAAAAATTCTCCTGGGATCCCACACTATATGTATGTCCCTACATATATGGATAAAGATGATCAGAGCCAAAAAGGAGCAGGTAATGTTGGAAATGTTTTAGCTTGATATCACAAGTGATCCCAATATGTGTCTGATTTACAAGGCATTAGGCATCCCATAGTGATAACATCTGGACAGGTGGCTGTATTTTTTCTCGTTATTTTTTTTTAAGATTTCATTTATTTATTTGACAGAGAAAGACACAGTGAGAGAGAGAACACAGGCAGAGGGAGTGGGAGAGGGAGAAGGAGGCTTCCCGCAGAGCAGGGAGCCCGATGTGGGGCTCGACCCCAAGACCCTGGGACCATGTCCTGAGCCAAAGGTAGAGGCTTAACGACTGAGCCACCCATGCGCCCCATCCCCTTACTTTTTTACCTAGTCTTTTAAGGACAATGTAGGGCAATGATTTTGAAGAAAACCTTCTTCTCCCTTTAAAAACAAATTTTTAAATTTTTTAAGCAAAGCTTGCATTACTTCCCCTAGAATAAGATCTTACTCAAAATTTCAACAACCCTAGCATATAAAAAAAATAAAAGTACGGATGGAAGACCCATTCTGCTGGCTTCACATTACTCAACACATATGTATTCCCCATGGCAGTGTCCAAGGTCTTTATGGAGAACCTCAGGGCTCCTACTTAGAAAAGCAGTAGAAAAGCAGTAGTAACTCAGATCCATAGGAAATGCATAGCTTTCAGCTGTACCCAACAGATGTGTGTGTGTTTTTATGTGTGTATGTATGTATGTATCTCGATGTTACATTCACTAAAGAAATGAACACTCAATTATATATTAATATTAACCTTGGACTATATGTTTGTCCAATTATTTTGTTTGTTAAATTATTGTGCAGATCTATATAAATAGACCATTCTTAAACTGGCTGATAAGGACAAATAAAAAAGATAGAAACCATAATTTGGTTCCATATTGTGACTGTGGAAAACAAGAAGTGATAGATTTTTCTTCTATTGGACATATTTTCAGAATTATGCGTGGGGATTTATGTGAATACCCCATGCCATTTATAACAGTGCTACAAATAACAAGGATTATGCTCATTAGCAAACACTGCTAATTTTCGAAAGGAGATGCTAGGCAGATGTGGCAGAATGAAAGTCTCTTTTAGGCAGAAGAGACAAACCTGGAAATGGGATTCTATATCTTGGTCTTGTGACTATTTAGTGTGGTGTTTCATGAGAGGGATGGGGAGAGAGAGAGATAGAAAGAGAGAGAAATGATGCATTGTGTAATATTTTACGAGCACCGCAAAGAAATCTGATGTTTGTCTTATCCAGACACAGCTATGATTTTACCATTCAGTTTCTCAGAAATATTCATTGTATCTGAAGAACTTTCCACTCTAAGAAACTAGGGCCACATGTGACAAAGAAGGGAAGGGAACAAAACAGTTCTTTTAAAAATATACATATATATATATATATTTTTTTTTTTTTCTCTCTACCACTAAGTTTGGACAAAAAATTGACAAGAAGGAAAGACAGTTTTTTATAAGGAATTAAAACTTGGTTGTCAAGTTGCCCTCGATTTTCCTGAGTCCCCATCTTACCCCAATTTTCTCATCTGCAGCGCTTGTGTTGTGCTTGCTGTTGTTTTTCTTAAGGATAATTTTTGCTTCTAAATACTGAGAAAGAATAATCAGGTGCTTGAGGAGTGGTGTCTCTGTTCATCTCTGCTTTCTGTCTGGGGCTTTGTCCTGGTGCCTCCAGAGCGGACTTCCTGGGCTTTCTTTGTTGTCCTGGCCTGATAAATAAACAGCACAAAATTACCGAACTTATTATGGTAATTGAGAGAAGGAAACGAAATGCTGAGCCTGCCCCCCTCACCCAATCTATTACACTACTATTGCCAAAGTTGGCTAAACCTGGGCTAACCTCAGACTCTCCTGTCACGTCGGCCCCTCGCCTGCGCCCCCCCCTTTCCTTCCACAACCCCCCACCCTCCTTGATGATTGTTTTCTGTCCATCTAGAGCCGGGTGTCAGTTCATTTAGATTTACATCAAGTAGTAAATTAAAATAATCACTCAGCAAACACTCTGAGCTCAGTTTTCCCTTTCAGTCAGGAGTTGCGCGAGCTGCTTGAAGCATTCAAGCAGAAAATATTGCTGTCTAGATATTTGTCCTCTGGGTGATAAAGGAGGCATTGTCTTGGGACCCACTCAGGCCTCGGAGCCGATCGTCGCTGTGCATCACAGCTGTGAAGTGCGCTTTGTTATGTGTCTGAGGACTCGGGTTCAGGACCTTGTTTCTCTTGAAATACCAGACTGATCAGAGCTGCATATGTTCGGGGGAAAGCAGGGGTCGGTGGTTCTCTGTCCACATTTTTACTAGATTATTCTTGGACAGAACTCTGGGAAAATACCCTGCAGCCTAAACCATCCCAGGAGTTTTGCTTTGTTTTAATTCATTTCCTTTCTTTCTCTTTCTTGCATCTTTTTTTTTCTTTCCTCCTTCATATTCTGCATTGTTACAGTCCTAGAAAATGCTGGAATTTATCTGCATGAGTCAGAAACAAAGGCTCATGGCACTGCTTTGAACCCAGTGCCATAATGTACCAAGTTATAAACCTGTTTCTTTGTGCTCTCATTACAGTACCTCTATCTGCCCCTTTAGAAATCAAAATGCAGAGTTTGGTCACCTGGGATGAATAGGGTGGGCTAAAGAGGTTGGAGGTTTTTTTGTTTGTTTTTTTACCATTTGCAAATGATCTTGAAACAAAACAAGGAGTTCATGGGGGTGAAAGAATCGGGAGTTTTTGTTCTGAATGAAAATTATTTCTAGAAAAGATACAAATTATCCTTTGTAAATTTCTAAGCCATTACATTTTTATTACAGCTTTTTTGTAGGTGTGTTATTGCTAAGAGTGTTTGAAGGAGGAAAATATTTGTTGCTCTAAGTAGTCAGAGAAAAACATCAAATGATAAGGAGCTTGGTGGTAGGCATCTGAAGGCAAATCAAAATTTTTAGTCAATTATCTGAATTTTTCCAAAATTTTCCATGTGCTTGGCTAACTGACTGCTATTATCAATTTTTGGCCAGATATTTAGCATCATGTTGTGTTTGTACCTAAGCCAAGGTATCTATAGGAAATGAGATACTTGATACATTCCTAATGTCTGTGGTATGGCAAATATACACCTCCAATTAAAAAATTCTCTGTTTGTACATGGAAATGGAAGTCCTATAATTAGCAAAAAAATCTCTATGAAAGAAATGGGATGGACACATACGTATTTTACACAAACGCGTATGGTCACACACCACTGCCTTGTGAAGGAATGACTTCATATTCTGGAATTAAAATGCATTCTCCTCTGACGTGCTCTCAGTCAGAGGCAACTGAAGCTGGGGCTCCCTCCATGTGACCCCACCACAGCAGCTGCAAAGCTCTGCTCAGACCATAGGAATCCTCAGTAAAGTCCTATCTGTAATAGCAAGAGGTGTCATTGCACTAGCCATGCTAAGCCCTCAGATCATGCCAAGGCCTGTCCAAGTAGAATCACCAGGCCAGACAGTAAGATCATAGATTGATTCTAGTCATATACATAGTATAGTTTGTTGTCTTGTGTCTGGTAGGTACTGCTTTAGTTCAGATTAAAGGTTGAAGGAAAAAACAACAACAACAGAATATTTGGTTCTGATTTGCTTGGGCTCTAGGGTCCGATAGCCTTATTTCATTCTCTGCCTTACCAGTGATGGCTGAGTAACCTTGAGCAAGTTACCTAACCACGCTAGGGCTCGATTTCTCTGGGGATACAATGGGAACATTATCAATATGTGCATCATTTGGTTATTAAAATTATTTCGTAAATAGTTCACATTAAGTGCTTAGAATGGTGTCTGGCACACAGCAAATATCCAACAAATATTCTACTAACAATGGAAAAATAAAAAGCATGATCCCCACATGTATAAAAGTAATCCTAAATCCAGGAAATACAACTTGGGCTGGATAGATGTGTCCTAGGTTTTCTGAATTAGAATCTCGTTTCGGCCACTTACTAATTGTGTGCACGAGCAAATTATTTAACTGTTCTAGGTTTTATTTTCTATGTAGTAGGATAATAACCATCTCACAGGACTGTTGTGAACATGAAAATAGAAGGTGCCCATAAGCCTCTTAGCATAACGCATGAACAACAGGACCACCCGCAACTATGCAGGACCCCAGGCCAAACAAATAAGCAAACAAAACCCAAAATAACAACAATAACCTTTCCATCTAACCATTTAAATATTATTACAAAATTCAAGGGCCAATCATTGACATTTTAGAAAAACGGGTAGAGAAGAAAAACAGGCATTTTTTTCTTATGCAATCACTGTATATGAAAATCCTCCAGTGTCCAAGCTCCTGTCCCAAGAAGAAACACTGTCCCAAGTGTTTCTTCCTGCTCAGGTACAGGAATATTTACTTCATTCTTTTATTCCTTTATATTTTACTTTTTATTCCTTTAAATTTTTATTTTATTCCTTTATATTTTACTTTTTTAAATTTCCTGTTTTATTTTATTCCTTTATATTTTACTTTTTAAAATTTCCTGTTTCTGACTGCAGTCACAACTCCCACCATGAAAAAAAAGAACAGTGCTGTTTGTTATTGTTTATGTCATGACTCTTCAGAACATGTATGCACTTCCCTGGTATCATTTTTTAAAAAGACTTATTTATTTATTTTTGAGAGAGAAAGAACATGAGTTGGGGGAGGGACAGAGGGAGGAGAGAAGTAGACTCCCCGCTGAGTTCAGAGCCCAGACTGCAGAGCTAGACATGTCTCACGATGCTTAGATCATGACCTGAACTGAAATCAAGAGTTGGATGCTTAGAATAAAATAAGATAAAATTAAATTAAATTAATAAAAATAATAAATAAGATAAAATTAAATAAAATAAAGTAGTTGGATGATTAACCAATTGAGCCACCCAGGCACCCCTTCCAGTACCACTTTTTAAATGTTAGTTACAACATTACTTATTTCACCTCATCATCCACTATGCTGTCCATGAATACTGGTTTCTGATAGTTTCTCAAAAGTTGTTTCTGTGGCTCATTGATGAAAAGCATGAATGTAAGTCTTGCCTAGAGTATGCAAGATAATGTGAAGGATAACTTGTTCTCTGATCATGGTAAGTTACAGTGCAGAATTCTATAGTCAGCATGTAGAGCAACATATCTATCAACCATGCTTTCTTTTGAACCAGCGATGCTGTAACCATTACACCCCTTGAATGTGAATTCTTTCACTGTTGTCTGCACCCCTGTCTTCTACACACAACCACCAGTAAACAAAGGACAAGCAGCTGAGTGAGAATGGTCCCATTGGCATAAGAATTGAATGTCCTTGAATCACCATGGCTTAAACCTACCTAGGATAGTGTGATGTGAACATATCAATTAATTGGTGAATTGGAAAATTAATGCAAAGGACCTATTGGCATTGTGGAGAAATGATCTTGAAAGCCTTCAGAGGAGATAGCTGTGGCCACGTAAAAGCATGTCTGACACATGGCACAGAGCCTGTGGAAGGGATGGGGTAACTACTTTGAACGCCAACAATGATGGTGGACACATTGGGTAAATGATCTCTGTAGTTGTCCTCACCACCCTTAGGTATTGTAGGCTGAAGATGTCACTGTGGTTGGTCAGAACATGGATGAATGAGAGTTCACACATGGGCCACATACATGGCTCAAGTCAAAGGCTGGCAGAGGACTGTAGGTAGCCTACAGTCCTAAATTCCTCCTGTGTCTGACTTTAGAGTCATACCATTCTGACATGATACCCAAAAGAAATGTTGCACTGACCCGCGGGGGAAGTCTAGCCTCCTGGAATTGGCTGGCTGTGTGGCCCCAGGAGAGCCCAGGTTGACCCTATAAGCTTAAGCCCCAGAGCTCCTAGGGCATCTGGTTGGCCCCACAATTGCAGGGAATGTCATACCATCCCAAAGGGGAGAAATAGGTCAGGACTCAAAAGGATCCCAACTGGAGCTTGGGTAGACCTGCTAACACCGCCAGAGAGAAACTAACAAAAATCTGAGGAAGTCACCCTGTGGCTGAAATGGGATTTTCTTTTTGGGTAAGGAGAGAGGAGTGGAAAGGATGCACATATGAGGCAGAGACAAAAGAAAGAGAGAGGAATACACATGGCAAATAGTTGGAAAAAAAAAAACCAAAACGGAGGGAGTGGGCTGTGGGCCTGTGCAGGAGCTGTTGAGGGCACTGAAGCAGATACAGATGGAGACTAAAAGTGAAAATGGGAAGTCAGTGGAGGCCAGGTTTTAAGAGCTTTGGGTAAAAAATATATCTTTATAACTTTAGGGGCTTATTTTATGCCAGACTATGGGCAATGGAGATACGATTCCAGGTTTGGAGGGAAAAGAGTAGATTGTTGAAAGATTTTCAAGCAACGTAGTGATCTGTGTTTTAGAAAGTTTCCTCGTACAACTTTAAGGCTTAGATAAGAGTAGGAGAGGCCACAGAGAAGACAAAGAAGAGGGTAAATCCAAGATTCGTACAGAGGTGTGATCAGTAGACTTTGAGAATTAACTGGATGGACACTGGAGAAATAGAATGGCCATGTGGTGTTACAGTATCTATGAGATTTAGTCATTCATTGAGTCCAGGCAATTTTTTTGAGTGGTGTGTCTCCTAGTAGAGAGCTCTATGAAGAAAATAACAGGAGGAGCAGCAGCTCTGGTGGTGATGGGCTCTCAGGAGGGAGAATCATCTATATGTCAAATATGCAGATTGCCAGGCCTCTCTTTGTAGGAGAGGGCTCTAGAGCTCAGAGATCTCTGTTTTTAACATTACCCCAGGTAACACTTTTCGTCGGGGAGATCTGGGAAACACTGTATGAAATAATACATTTGATTCTGGATGGGTGGAGATCATCTATATAGATAGGAACTACACATGAACATACATATGGGGGATCCTACTACATTTACATGGGCCTCATAGGCAAAAGATGTTAAAAGGAGGTTTGCTGAGCTACTCTCTGGGGGGAAAACAAACCAACCAAAGAAGCTAAGACAGTAAGAAATAAACGCTCCAGAAAGCACCTCTCTGGATATGAGAAACGGAACTAGAAACCTCTGCCAATCACAATGTCTCATTCGTGGACTGAAAGATTGGCTCAGCCTCCCATCCAAATCCAGCTTCAGGCTTTATCATCCGATATGTTGGTTGATATTGTAATTCTTCATTTTGCCATGGAGGGCTTGTCTTGAAGTCCAGGCAAGGTTTATCTGCCACTCCACTGGAAAGCCAATACCAATGAGGGCAAAGAACCTTCTGATTGGAGGGTGGGAGAGAAAGAAGATGGCTTTATGTCTATTGCAGTGCCTTTTATCTTCATTAGGACTGTAAAGGCCATGGGATTTGATTTTGGTGCAGTCCTGAACCAGGACGCTTGTCTTATCCATGCAATCCCCATCCCTCTGAATCATAGCCTACACACTCTGTCCCCTGCACACTAGAACCCTGAGCATCCAGATTGTTCTGGTTTCTATAGCTAAGATCTGGCTTTCTTGCAGAGCTCCATTTCTCTTTCTCCTCCCCAAAGTAACACTGTTTTAATCTGACTACTTGATTGCTGTCAAAGTTTTAGTGCATTGCAATGGCTAGTATTTTATCTGACTCAGGTAATATGTACTTTAATGGAAGATGTTTGCAGAGATAGTGCCTGAAGCTAAAAGGGTGACCTTAACGATGGGATTTCAGGTAAAAACAGATATTTTGTTTAGGTGGAGAGAAACTAATTAACTCAGACAAGCAGAGGATGAATAAGATTTAGGGAACAGTACTCTTTATAATTAAAATTAAAAATTTTTAATTATAAACTCCAAATATCAATGCAGGCAATAACAACTTCTTTATTGGACCATTTAGGACTTTTAAATGAGATAACATATATAAAGTCCCAGCTGTAGGACTTGGAATTCAATAAATACCAGTTTTTTCCTTAAACCCTCATCTCCATTTGGGTGGATGTGGATTGCCCTGTGACCATTTGCTGTGTATTTTTTCCAAGTTATTTAGCTCATAATTCTATTTAATTCCAAAGAGATAAGGATGTCAAGAAGGAATTGAGTGCCAAGCCATAGAGCTGGGGATATGTATATACGTATAACCTCATTTGAATATTGGCAAACAGTCCTATTAAAAAGTTATAAAAACACAGTAAAAGCAGTTGCTTTATGGTATAATTAAGGTGGGGATTCTGGAACAATGATCTTTGGGAGAACACCATGTTGTTCCTATGATAATCAAGTTGCTTACTGCCCTTAGAAACATAAGCCTGCCTTGACTTAATTTCAATATCTATAGAGCCTTAAAAAATGTGGAATCTTGCACCTTGCTGGCACCTGGGTACACCACACTGGTATCCCTATTTTGCCAAGCACTTGTAATATATCATACTCTGCCTGAAATAAATATACTAGGAATAAAATGTTCAAGTTGTAGAGCATGGATACTATGATATTGCTGTTGTTGCCCAAATACCTTTTCCCACTTTAGCTTTCTGTTTCTCAGGGGTACTCTGAAAAGCAGAGGGTCATCAAAGAACAATGGTGCGTTGGTGAAACAGCATTAAGCTACTTGCTTTCCTCTTCAACACCAACTCAAAAGGAATGCTTACGCTGTGCATTGGAAACGCTGTCAACAGTGTTCTGGCCATGCTTAGGTACTCAAATTACTAACCTTGCCAAGGAATAAGTTTATGAACCTCCTTTTCAGAGGTTCTGTCTCTGATATTTCAGAACCATTCAATTATAATTCTGATGCTGCCTTTTATGTGGCAGTCATGGGTTGTCAGCAAAGATAGAATTAAGAAGTGAAGTGTGCTACGGCGCCTCATGCCGAAGGATCTCTATTTCTTTTGTTCATGGTGACAAATGACAGCCTTAAAGATATTTGTCCTGATTCCTCACTGTCCCTATGCAGGTAAAAACTTCCACTGAAGTCAAACAAGCTTCATTGAAGTTAATGGGAAATAATGCCCTTGAAGGGAAGGAAGACTAGGGTGATTAATTTTAATTAGCCAAACATAAACAAGCATGTGTCTACAAGTAGTGACAGGAAAGTTGTTGTTTATAACTCCTAACTTAGCTTTAGGGGTTTAGGTATGGCAATTTTTATAGCGAATCAAATAGAACTATTTCAACCCAGAAATGTAAGAATGTCCATAAGGAATAAAATCCTTCTCTATAGCTTTATCTCAGAGATATACCCTCAAAACATTAATCCAGCATATAGCTATTAAAATATTAGTACATGCCTAACACTTTTCAGGCCTTGGGGATAGAAAGATACTGACTATCCACGTAGAGTTCACATTCAGGCTGTGGAAATAGCTCCGTAAATAATATTGGTACAATTCACTCATGGGTGGTACCATCATTCATTTATTCATGTGTTGATTCATTCAGGAAACACTTAGCAAAAAGCTTCTGTGGTTTTCTGCACTGTTCTTGTAACAGGGATGTGCAATGTACTGTTGGGATCTAGTGGAATGAGAATGTGATTTGACATCGAAGGGTGAGTTCTAATTATGGAAGGCCTCACAGAGATAGTATCACGTGAGCTCAGTTTCGCAAGAACAGTATTTAGGCTAAGAAAAAAGAGACCAATGTAGGATATAGAAACGATAAAAGAAGAGGTTTGCAAGCAGAGAAATGCAGCGCATGTTCAGAAAAAGAGTGAACTTCTGTAGGTGCTTGTGTAAGGTTCAGCAAGCTAGAGCAGTCCTCAGGCCAAATCCAGATCAACTATTTCTGTACAGGCTGCAAGCTAAGAATGTTTTTTAACATTTTACATGGTGGGAAAAAAATCAAAAGACCCATCACATTGCATGTGAAAATCATATGCAATTCAAATTTCCATTACTATGAATAAAGTTTTATTGGAACACAGTAACACCCATTTATTTACATACTGTCTATGGCCACCTTTAGGCTACACAGCTGAGTTGGAAGGTACCAACAGAGCACGTATGGCCCAGACAGCCTAAAATACTTACTGTCTGGCCCTTTATAAAAAATGTTTACTAACACCTACTCTAGTGTATAAGGTACTGGAACACTGAGATGAGATTTTGAAGAATCTTATATATTATTTGAATAAATTTGGACTTTGCCTTGCTAGAACCAGTGAATACAAAAGTTTAAGGACTTATTTTTATGTTATAAAATAGTATTTTGATGTGGGGTGCCCGGGTGGCTCGGTGGGTTAAGTGTCCAACTGGCTTTTAGCTCAGGTCATGATCTCAGGGCCATGGGATTGAGCCTCACATTGGCTCCACGCTCAACGCAGAATCTGCAAGGGATTCTCTCTCTCCCTCTCCCTCTGTCCTTCCGCTGATGCTCTCTCTCAAATAAATAAATACAATCTTTAAAATAAAATAAAATAGTTTTATGATGAATTTCACATTCATTAAGTTGATAAAGTCTTCCATTCAAAGATAAATGTGGCCATAAGACCACAGAACAAAATAATTCCTAAAGATCATTAACAGGTAGCTCAAATGGGTCTCAAGGTCTATAGGCCAAATTAAAAAAAAAAAAATAGGAGCGTTATGTTTAGAAAGTCCCCTAACTGACTATTTGGGAGAGACAGTTTCCTGAGGAGGAAAGTCAAACGCGTTATCTACTTTTTGGCATAATGACTAAAGACTGGAAAAAAAAATCATTTGATTTAAGTCATTGTTTACAATATTTGTGAATAAGAAGAATCTCTTAATGCAAAAAAAAAAGGTCTCAGTCATTTTCATTGTAACAGGTATACACATAAAAGAAAATGCATAATGAAATCATGTACTTCAGATTAATTTAAATTTAAGCTATGTTTGTAGACACAGAAATAGTACAAATATATGTAAACTGTATTCAGTGTTCTGAATATTTGGTATATGTGGTTTCAGGGACTTCAAAAAAACTGTAGGGAACTAAATGTTCATGGCAAGAAGGCAAGGAGTCAACTGATGTTTATAATGTCATAGAACAATTTCACTGAACTGCTTAATAGATTAACTGATTTGCATTTTACTTGTGTGATTTCTTATCTTTCAAATTAAAAAAGAAAAGCCAAAGCAAACAAGTTTAGTTTAAAAAGTAATAAAAAAAAGAAATAATTTGGTTAACCATGTACTATGTCACTTTCAGACCTAATTGGCTGACTTAACAGCTGGTCCCGGAAGAACAGTTAATTGATATGTCTTCAGATAAGCAGAGAAAAGAAAGATCAGGCCGCAAAGTCAACCATACCACACCCTCCATTTGGGTTCTAAACCTGTTCACTTGCCTTTTACCCAGATAAATTCTGAAACTGGCTCAGAGATCACTTGGAGAATAGGTCCAATTATACTAACCTTTTTCAATGCAAGGAAAAGTCAATAGCTTGTGCTTAACAGCGTAGGAGATACCTGGAAAATAAAGGATGAATAAAATCTTGGCAGTGAATGGATAAATTGGTGATATCATCAAAGGTAATCATGACACAGGAGACCTCATCCTCAGAATTAAAAACAACTACTGAAAATACAATATTCTGGTTTTCTGTTCAGAAAACTAGGCTGAGTCCAACTGAAAACCACATTCAGTGACTCCTCTAACATTTTGACTGAGGGGTGATCTGGAGGTCAGCTTTGAGGTCACCAGTAGGGCAATGTGATGAAACTTCCATTTCATTGTAAACCATGCATTTGAATGCAGTTCTTTTTTATAGGCAGAGTTAGAGCAAAAGGCCAATAGGGATACTCTCACTTGTCAATTACTGCTTGTTTTATGTCTTGAGTCATTGGCCCTAGAACCTGAAGAACTCTATTTGTTTGTGAAGAATTGACCCAAGATCCTTCTAACCCCAGAACATGCAGGAAATTTTAAGGCTATTATTTTCATTATAATTACGATTACTACTCTCAGCATTGTTCTGTTTACATATTGCTTTTAACACTTTTATTACCATCACTCCTAATCTCATTTGATTTTTCACAATAGACTTGTATTGGTATTTCCATTAGACATATGAAAACACACTTGGTAATTTATCTTTTTTATTTGTTATTTTATTTTATTGTTTTATTTTATATTTTAAGTAGTCTCTACACCGAGCCTGGAGCCTAACACGGGGCTTGAACTCACAACCCTGAGATCAAGACCTGCACTGAGATCAAGAGTCAGACGCTTAATCAACTGAGCCACCCAGGTGCCCCTTGGTCATTTATTTTAAAGACCACAAGTCAGATATTTTATCTATTTTAATACAGGACGTTTTTCAGAATTCAAAAAAAACTCCAGCTGTTCTTCTTAATTATATATCTCCCCTTACTACATATCCTATAGCCAAATAAAAGAGATTTGGTCAGGTCATGTCCCTATCTAATCACCTCACTCCTAGCTGAATATTTGGGCAAAGATGAACTAATAACAGATTGGTTAGTAAATAGGAAATTAGCCCAGAGAAATTAATATAGTTTACAGCTAGTCAGATGAATTACAGATAATAGAGGATTAGGAACCTGAATCAAATATCAAATTAGAATTCAGCAAACATCCACCAGGAACTTTTTATGGACAAGGCATTAGGCTAGGCACCAAAAGACTGATAATAAATAAGATACTGCTTTTATCTTCAAGATATTTTATAAATTCGTTGAAAGAAATGTATTAATTTATTGAAGCTCATATAGAACTTTTTCACTGAACCTCCACCTAATTCAAGCATTTTCAAGGAAAAAAAAGGTTAAAAGACTACCAAATTTAAAGTTGAACACAGTCTATATTATAATTATGATGAATATGTAATTACAATATTCTTTGATTTAAACCTTAACTGAAAAGTTTACATGTGTACAAGTCACCTGAGACTTGATCATAGAAGACTCATGGAACCCCATGAAGAGTTCTAAGCCTCATTTTCATTAAAAAAAATCTGGTAAAATGAGAACTAGTTTTTCAATCAGAATACTTGGATACAATCCTGACTTTGCCATGAATTAGTGTGATCTTCAATCTTGGTCAAGTTACTTAACTTCATATTTAAAATGATGGTGGAACTGGGGTAGATACTGACCTAAGGCTTCCTTCACTTCATATCTTCATTACTTTAAAAGTGTATTGAATTATTAACATTAAGTATTATGAGATCTATGCATACACTAGCCCCACCCATGTCCAAGAACAGCCCACTACCCACTTTCTACTGTGGAAGGTGAATAAGGTAACACTTTTTAGAATTATGGTTTTAAATTTTCAGAATTGCTAAGAGTTCTTGCATACTATGATAATAGATATGAATGAGTGGTTTTCATGATCACGAAGAATAAATGATGCTAGAAATGGTGAAAATCATAGCAGAGAGCAGGAGGGTAGAGAAATGAAGATGTTTACAGAAAAGTTTTGGTTTTCAACTTGCATGGAAATAATTTTAGCCACCTCCATTGGGCCTTTTACATTAAGCTCCTCAAATCAGAGTAACAAATGTATATGTACTCATGGAAAATTTCCTATTAGGAGAAGATCCACTACATCATTTCATTGAAATGGAGATATAAAAAATATATAACTATTCAATAAACTAAAACACAGTCCTAATGGATATTTATTAGAGAATCATATAGTATTGCCTTGGTTCCTAAGAAGACTAATAGGGATTTTCAACTTTGCTCAGCTTAGTTCTTTTTTGGAGGCAAAATGGCAGTGGAATATCAGCAAGAGTTCTTACCCTTGGAGCTGGAAGGAGTCTTTATCTCAATTGCCTTTAAATGGTGTTAGGCATGCCCATCCAGAGGAACCAAGGTGAAGGATCTTGTGTGGATTGACTGTTGGGTCTCTGACTGATAATTCCTACTGTGATACACTTCAATGCCAGCCCACAACAAAAAGCTGGGATTGGATTTAGAGCCAATGTAGGCTCTAAATGGAGTTTTACTGTGAAACAAAACACCTGTCTTTCATCCCAAGCTAAATTGACAAGCAATAATTTAGTTGTCTAAACTGAGAGCTTTCAGGATTCTAAGCTGCATAATGTCAAAAGACAATGTATAAAGTTGCATTTGGAAGGTTCAAAGGTAGAATGCCATGTAGGCAAACATATTAAATGACTGGTCTCTCTCTCTCTCTCTCTCTAGTTCTTTCTTCTGTTCTCTCTCTCTGCCTTTGCTCCTTTTTCTTTGTGTTTGGGTGTGGAGGAGTGGGGTGGAGTATTGTGCAGGGGGTTGAGACTGGCTGTAGAAATTGAATGGGTGTGTAACAGTAACAAAGGAAATCATAAATCTAAAAAACCATTTTCCTCACTTGTATTTTCCACTAGGTGAGCATTTCCTATGATCAGCTAAACTAATCAGAGATTAAATGGAAGAAAAACAATAATATTTGGGCCCTTCAAACAAAACATGGGGTGAAATTACTAAATTCCTACCCTGTCTCCCTACATAAATGTGAAGTAATGTAGCCTGGATTTTGTCGTAACTTTTTCCGCACAAATTATTCTGATTCCTCTATCTTCCACTTCAGTTGTGTTTGTTGCAATCTGGGTACTTGGCATCAGAGCGTCCAAATTTAGGCCCCTACACTTGACTAAGTTTCACACTTCTCCTTCAAGAATTTTGGGATAAATCGTAAAAATAATCATGGCCTTTGTTTCCCACGAGCTAAGACCACATATAGACACACACTGGGCATTTTTTTTTTCCTTTTCTTTTCCTTTGCAGGTTCACATGCTGTCCCTTCTTCTGTTCTCTTTTACAGAAGAGCAAATGAAGGAAGCAGGGTTATTTAGTAAAATGAAACAGATGCTACAAAAGTAGCCAGTTAGTTGTCTGCAGAAATATCTGATTGGACTCTGCCAGCTGTCAATTAGCATTTCTGTGTTTTCTTGATGAAGTGGTATTTACTTTTCTAGACTGCCATTGGCTGAGATGTTTAGTGTAATGAATGCTAAACCGAGCCTAGATCATTTTTTAAATCATAGCTTGGGGCTTAACAGCCCTTTAAATGAATTGTACAAACAAGATAGCTGTTAATTCTCAATCAATGTATCATTAATCATCAAATAGTATGAAAAAAAGGAACTGTCCTTAAAAGCTCAATAAACTCTATTAAAGTTACCAAATTATCCATTCAGGGGTTATTTTCTCATTCAGAGTGTGTCAAGATTATAACAGAATTGCACTGAAGATACATATTTCTTTGGCCTAGTAACTGATATATATATATACACATACATATATATATATACATATATATATACATCTTCAATATATATATGTATATTGAGACATATATATATATTTGTCTTCATAAATTAATATGGCCTCAAGAAATTAGTAACTATGATAGCCTTAAATCTGTAGTCATTAATAAAAACAGAAAATGGAACCCACAGTGAGTTCCAGGTATCTTCAGATTACTGATACCTATTAGCAAGTATTGCACCAATTTCATGTTAGAAAATTAAGTGTGGCAAAAACTAGAAAATACGTGTAAGCCATTCTTCCCTGTAATACAAATGCAATAATTTAAAATTTGTCTACAATTCCATGGGCTTAACCCTTGGGGAGCAGTCTAATGATTCTAGCTCCATTTCTTCCACTGAATAATTCTGCCTCACTTGTCATGGGACCGTAGCTCAACGTCTGGAATACACCAAGCAATAAATATTTGTTTCATGAAGGAACAAGTGAATATGGGATATATAAAGGCTTAGGGTTGTCAAGTCAAATGACACATATTAAATTTTTCTCCCCTCATCATTAAGCTGTATGCTTTATGCCTATTATCTCACGTACCCCTCATAATGATATTTTTACATATGTAGTATTATTCTCATATGTAATATTTAATTTGATAGTTATTTATATATGAATTTATAAACAAATATTTAAGATTATTATTTTTAATTAAATTAATTAATTTACTGTAATCAATAATAATCATATTTAATAAATTATGACCTCATTTTAAAAAGTCAAATAATGATGAAAAGCTCATAGCGGTAGCTGTTTTTCTCTAAGGTCAGTTTCCTTGGAAGAGTCTTCTTCAGCCTCCTTTTCTGTGGATATTATGATGTCTGGATACCATACAAAGAAGTAACAAATTCAGCCTGCGTTTTCCAGATGGACATAATAGTCGAAGTATGTTGGAGGATAAACGAGATCTTTACCAGTTGGACAGAAATAGAAAGGAGAGCACTTTAAGTTAAAGTAGAAGCCTTAGGTTTGTGGACGTTGATGGTACAGGTGTACATTATGGCTGAGACCATAAGATATCTGTGTGTGGTTGGGTAGTTGGAAGAATATAAGCATCAGGAGATGACGCTGGAAAGATAAAGTTGGGCTGCTACATAACGGATTTATAGTGCCATGCTAAGGAATTTGCATTTTGTCATGGAAGTAGAAAGCCAAGCAAAAGCCCCAGGAGGCATCAATTCCCTGTTTTGGAAAGATCTGGCAACACTGTAGAGAATGGACTGGGGTGGAAAGGAAACAGGGTTAAGTAATTGTTTAGGAGGCTTTTACAGTCTTCCATACAAGAAACAATGGGGGCCCAAACCACCACTGAGTACTCATTGTGGTCACTGTCTATGCCCTGCCCGATGGCCCAACTCTCACCCTATTGTCGGGAAAGGAATTCCAATTGGGTTTGTGCATCCACTTCTCAGTGAGGCACCCACATCCCCAGATCAGAAGTAAATCCTTAGTCTAAAGCACTTGAGGAGGGACGCCTGGGTGGCTCAGTTGGTTAAGCAGCTGCCTTCGGCTCAGGTCATGATCCCAGTGTCCTGGGATCGAGCCCCACATCAGGCTTCTTGCTTGGCAGGGAGCCTGCTTCTCCCTCTGCCTCTGCCTGCCTCTCTGTCTGCCTGTGCGCTCCCTCTCTCTCTCTCTCTCTCTAACAAATAAATAAATAAAATATAAAAAAAAAATAAAGCACTTGAGGAAATCCATTGAATTTGCTAGCAATTGGCTGAGGGGCATGCCATGTGACACTGTCTGAACAACTGGATGTGAAGGGACTTTGCTGAGAGCTTTAGAAAAATGGTTCTTACCTTTTATGAAGAGATACTGGGCTGGACAGCACCTTCCACTAGATACTTTCATGCTCTGATGCAATGTTGTAAACTGTGGCAAAACATCTGACCATGTGGGAGAGTGGAAAGAAAGAACCTGGTCTTTTTATGATACTGTGGAACTGCTGAGTTAATTAACCCTTCCTCTAACTATTGTAAGAGATAATACATTTTCCTTTATCCAAACTGGCACACCATGTCCCCTTTTCTGCCTCCTCCTGCCACCACTATTACTACAAACGACACTAGGGGTCTGGGAATGATACCATATGGCGAGCACCATCTAAAGACAACTCTCGACAAAGCAGATACCATTTTTATCCCCGTTCTACAGAGGAGGACATAAGCTCAGTAAGGTTAAGTAGTTTCCTGAATACTGCACAGCGATTGAGGGGTAGAGCTAGCCAGAGTTTGAATTCACCTTCCTATCCAGACTATCAACTTTAACCTCAGTACCACATTGCCTCTGAAGGTGGGATAGTAAAGGAAGATAGGGTGGAATGCTGAAGAATGTATAAGAGGTTATATCTGTATCTATAAGCTTAGGAATTTGATATTTTGGGTAACAGGCAAAGTACCAGATGTAGTTACAGGCAATTTTTTTTTGTTTTTAACTAAGTGACATGAAAAATGCTGCTAAAATTAACAGAGGACTAAGAGCAGAGGTTTGGGGCAAGAAATTAGAAATGCCATGGAGCTGAGTTTGGGACCTATTAAAAGGAAAATGTCTGGAATATGTTCAACAGACAGGAATGTGAGACTGGGATTTTTAGTTATTCTTGCATTGCTTTGTCGAGGCTGCGCACTTCGTAAATGCATGTGTAGTAAAATCAATTGATAAATAAACCACCTGTGAATATGTATATAAGCATGTTCTTTTCTCTGCTTCCAACTTCCACCACCTCACTCAGATAGATATATAATCAAACATTAATGTAACAATGACAGAGAATATAAAATATCTCCACTGGAGCATGCTTAGCATTATGTATAACTAGCTAATAAATAGCAAGGATGAAATCCTTTCTTTCCAAAAGATACATTGGCTGTATTTCTTACCTGTACATTTTCAAATATGAATTCAAAGTCAAATATACATCATAAATATTTGTATCCCTCTACTGGTATTTTTAGTCATCACTAACAATTAGATCACCCACAAGGTGGTTTTTCAAGTGCTTTGTGTATTTTTTTCCCTGAAAGCATTTTACAGCAAGGGTCAACAGCCCTATGATGCTTTCGGAATGACGACACACGGCGCTGATGCTTCTGTGGCCATTCAGGTGTTTCAGGTGCATGGGGCAGAGATGTCAGTGAGGCCACCGAGCACTATGCTCTTGAGCAGGAAAGGGTGTTCTTTCAGTGAGCTAATTTTTGCAGTGACAGAGTTAAATGAAGAGGGGGGAGGACAGCTTGTTTCAGCTGTGAGACACCTACCCAGGTCTCAAGGGTAACAATACAGTGAGAATAAATCACTGACAAAAAAATTACAGTCATAGGGCACCTGGGTGGCTCAGTCAGTTAAGCCTCTGCCTTTGACTCAGGTCATGATCTCAGAGTCCTG
>ML103723.1:0-25338 GCA_003697995.1 Taxidea taxus jeffersonii | reverse complement strand
GATGGAGCCCTGAGTCTCTTGGGCTCCCTGCTCATTGGGCAGACTGCTTCTCCCTCTCCCTCTTCCTCCGTCCCTCCCCGCCCACTCATGCTGTGCCTCTCTCTCTCAAATAAATAAATACAATCTTTAAAAAAAATTCCAGTTGTCCAGTTGCTTTTCCCATTTATTCCAGTTATTGGTTTATTTGGGTGCCATTTATTGGTCATTTCCAATGGGCCAGCACTCTACCTGTGCACGCTCGTTTCCACTGCTAGACTAAACACAACTTGAAGATAGGAATGTCCCTGAGTCAGTGTTCTATCTCCAAGGCAGAGGCTAAAAGGCTCTTTGAGCTGACATGGGTTATGCTAGACCTAAGGAGAAAGGAAAAGGAAAACCGGTCCATAGGATTCAAACACTGTGATGTACATGGTCTACATGGAAATGGCTCTACCGTTGCACAAACAGGTGGCTTTGCTGGACTTAAGTTTTCAGAGGTGTTCACAGTTCATTCAGGTAATCAGCAAGTAACTGAAATACTCAACCACTAGCTTGGCAGTCATTCCATTCAATTGGTTTTAAAAACACCAGATATAGGTATTTGCCACTTTTTGAAAGTTCGATTACATTGCTACCCTTTCAAGAAAGACCTGCGTTAGTACTGCCTGTTTTTGCTAACCAGAAGGAATCCCAAAGGGATTTTTGTCTTTAGGAAAGGCAAAAAGTGAAAATAGCATTAGCGTTTGTTTTGCAGGGTCACCCTTCAGCCTCAAGAGCAGCCCCTCGAAGCTCGAGCTTCCCCCCGCAACCACAGGCAGCATCTCAGCATCAAGCCACCAAGCCAGCATCGCCTTGCACTGTGTCTCTGAGCATTTGTGCTATAGCTCAGTTTATTCTTTGCATCCATTAGCAAGATGTGTCCTAGGCTATCAGAAAACTCAGAGAGGTTATTTTGGGGGTCTGGGATGCTCAAAAAGCTTTCCATATAAATTAATGGTTATTGCTCTTTGCTTTATGCCATTTCAGCCTACAAAAGGATTCATAGGGGTACTCTCCTTTCAGCTAGTGGGACAAAACCTATACCTTTATGGTATTACAAGACCTGGATTCAAACCGTGGTAGTGCCTCTTTCCAGTTCTATGTCTGTGGTTGAACCGGCTCTTACTTTATAGTCTTATTTCCTCACTTTTAAGTAGTTTTGCTATATCTGTCACCTAGAGTGATATTTAAATTAGATAGTGAATAAAAAAAAAAAAGATACAGATGTAGTGAAAAGAAGGGCCATCTGTACCCCGATGTTCATAGCAGCAATGGCCACAGTCGCTAAACTGTGGAAAGAACCAAAACGCTCTTCAACGGACGAATGGATAAGGAAGATGTGGTCCATATACACTATGGAGTATTATGCCTCCATCAGAAAGGATGAATACCCAACTTCTGTATCAACATGGACAGGACTAGAAGAGATTATGCTAAGTGAAATAAGTCAAGCAGAGAAAGTCAATTATCATATGGTTTCGCTTACTGTGGAACATAAGAAATAACACGGAGGACATGGGGAGATGGAGAGGAGAAGGGAGTTGGGGAAAACTGGAGGGGGAGACAAACCATGAGAGACTGTGGACTCTGAAAAACAATCTGAGGGTTTTGGAGGGGTGGGAGGTGGGAGGTTGGGTGAGCCTGGTGGTGGGTATTGTGGAGGGCACATATTGCATGGAGCATTGGGTGTGCTGCATAAACAATGAATTCTGGGGGCACCTGGGTGGCTCAGTGGGTTAAGCCGATGCCTTCGGCTCGGGTCATGATCTCAGGGTCCTGGGATCAAGTCCCATGTCGGGCTCTCTGCTCAGCGAGGAGCCTTCTTCCCCCTCTCTCTCTCTGCCTGCCTCTCTGCCTACTTGTGATCTCTCTATCTGTCAAATAAATAAATTAAGGGGAAAAAAAAACAATGAATTCTGGAACACTGAAAAGAAATTAAAAAATAAAATAAAATGTTAAGCATGGCATGGGGTAAAGTAAGTGCTCAACTAAAGGTACTGAATGAAATTAATTCTTTTTGTCATCATGTTGCACAGGTAGTGTTTGACCAAGAGCTCCTGGTTGCTGTTCACTTTTGTTTTTGTTTGACCTTTGACTTCGCTGGCAGTTAGGTATTATTGGTGGTGTGGTGTTTCACCATTGCTTTTCAGCTGTGACTCTAAACAAGGAAGTACTCCAAGGAAAAAGCTAAAATATATTGATTGCTACAAGCAAATCCTAGGAGAGGAGTTGCCTTTGGTGGACACCACCGTTACTCTGTCCTATAGCTATAGGGAAGACTGTGCGCTCAAGTGTCTCAAGTTAAGAATGTCTTCAGTGGCAAATCAATACACAAGCAAACAAAACCTAGTAGCAGATTTAGGTAATCTAAGTTTAGTGCCATAGCTCAAAACTGTCCTTATGAACACAGCGTTTTCTCTTTGTGCTCTTCTGTGTACTGGCTTTGGACTTGTGTCCTATGGCTGTTGCCTTATGATTATAAGATAGCTGCTACAGCTCCAGGCTTTACTTCTGCTTTCCAGACACAAGAATGGCAAAGACCTTATCCTCTTGAAGCTTTGTATTTTTATTCCAGGAGTACTGCCCTCGTTGGCAGGTTTCCATTTATATCTTGCAGGCCAGAAGTGAGTCAGATATATGCCCACCTTTAGACCATTTGCCGGCTGAAGTAATGAGATTTCAATTATCAATTTTGATCAAGAGGATAGGTAGGGAACCTATCTAGGGGTTTTCACCTGGTATTTGAGCTCACGGGAAAGAAAAGCAACAAATACCTATTGGGAAGGGAACAGGGCCTTCTACACTCCAAATACCTTGGGAGAGACTGTATTTGGTTTAAAATTGAGGACAATTTGAATATTTACATTACAAACAGGATGACCTTGGGCAAGTTCCTAAACTCCTTAGAGCATTAGTTTCCTCCTGTGTAAAATGGGGAAAATAAAATCAAGTCTTGAGAGATTTGAGCTCAGGGCCCAGTCACCTCTCAATAAGTGTTGGTTGCCTACCACAAGATTTGGGCCAACTTTAAAACCGTGCACCTCAGTTTCTTCATCAGCAATATGGGTGTAACAGTGAGGTAATTCTTGGAAAGCATGCAACAGAGCTTCAAAATCATACAGCTCAATGACTGTTGAGCATGATGATGATGGCAGAGGTTAAGGATAATGATGTCTGCTGGTTAGTCTATTTGGGTGGTTTTGTCTGACAGTCCAAAGAAAAATATTTTGGCTGAAAATAGCTCCACAACCTTGAAGCTTTATTCTTAAAGGGAAATTCTTTGGGGGCTCCTAAGAACCTTTGGTCATTGAGAATTTCTTCATTCAATTCAAAAGTAGCCCTGAAGGTTGGTGGTTCTTAATTTTATTATCTGTTATCAGCTAACACTTTAAAAGGGATGAGTGAGAAATATTTGAGCCTTTTCTATAACTGTGTATTTACTGGTTTGGTAAGGTCAGAGAGAAAATACTATCTCCTCCTCCCACCTTCCTCTGCCTATAGATCTAAGAAAATTCATTTACAGGACTCCCATTCTTGTCAAACAGACTCTCAAATCCAATTTTTCCCTTATGATTTTAAGAATTCGTTTCAGTAGGCCCAGCAGGACAGGCTTCTGCCTCAGGCTAGACAAGCCCACCTAGCCCATGCTCACAGGTTAAGCTCCAGGTGGCAAGCTCTGCCAAGGGGGGATTCAGCAAAGATGGAGAAACCTCTTGGCCTCCTACAGGGGACCCTGAGAGTTCTCTGCTCACACTTTTGTCTTCCTCCTTGTCACCTATTCTCCCTTTCCTCATGGCCTAACAATTTTGCCATTAAAAAAAATTCCAAATATAAACCTTTTTCATACCTCTCCAGAAGACATGTTATCTTGCCTTCATTGGGGGAGTCCTGGAAGCCTGGGAGTTTGGTGAAGAACTTTGCTAAGTAAAATCCGGGAATCAGGAAGGAACCTTTCAACTCTAAGACTTTTAAAGTAGATGGAAGAATCAGATAGTGTGAGGAAAGAAAAAATTTAGAAAGAAAATTAAAATGGTTGAATTCTTTCTTCTCCTTTTCCTTCTCCTCCATCTTCTTCAGCTGATGACTTCTTATGTTTTGATTTGGCCTCTGAATTTTGACATAATGCCTAATCATATACATGTTATAATCTTTTCCTATTTTTAAAAACACTATCTTCCCAGTTTTGTACACATCGATGGAGTTTTCCTTCTTATGTAGTTCTTTAATGATGCAACTGGATAAGAAAGAAATTACATATATTTGGAATGTGGGTTTGCTTCATGTGTACAAGAGAGAAGGTACGTGTTTGAGAAATAAAGCAATTAAATTTCTAGGCAAATATTAAAATTGGAACAAATAAACAAAAATGACTTTCTAAAAATGCTGAATAAATGAATGGATGGATGCTTTCAGACTCAGCTCCAATTCTAAAGTTTTGAAGCACTATTCACTACCCTTTTTCTTCTTGGGAAGAATTAGCTGCTGTAGTTTCGTACTTACTCTATCGTATTATAACTCCCCTCCACTTGTAGCCTGTAATCCCCTTGAGAGACAGGATCTAGCTCAGGAACTGGTCCATCCAGGGGATATTCATCAACATTTGCTGGTCCAAGTAGAATTGAAAGAGAAAAGAGTTGTTAATTATTTGTAGGATGGACATTAAAGACTACGGAATCCAAATACTCCACAAAGTGGGATTAGCCATTTGGAAAGGCAAATTTTTCCCAGCACTAAAGGAATGGTCTTTCTTTGGTGGTCTGACCATTTTTTAAATGGACATGATATGGGTGGCTGGGTGGCTCAGCCGGTTAAGAGTCCATATCTTGGTTTCAGCTCAGCTCATGATCTTGTGGCTGTGGGATCTAGCCCCATGTCAGGTTCTGTGCTCAGCGCAGGGTCTGCATCAGATTCTCTCTCCTTCCCTCTCACTTACTCTCCCTCAAATAAATAAAATCTTGAAAAAAAATAGACATCATAGTCACATTTTTAATCATATTTATCATCCTAAACACAAGTTTGTTGAAACTTGGGTACACCTAAATAATGGCATTATCACTGATTAAAGAGATTAAGTGAAAAAAAAAAGTGAATCTCTCTCTCACATCTTTACTCTTATTTTTCTTTTTGTATATCCTTAACCCAATTAGGTACGTACTTGATCTTAGGAAGATACAATCACCAGCGCCTAAACATGAAATGCAACATGTTCGCGCATTTTTCATCTTCTCAGACATCCAGTAGGAGGCGCTGTGTGGCACAGTGTGAAGGGTATAAACAGGGTAGAGACTATTTAAACAGTTGGCTTTCTAATCAGGAAGGTAGAAAAAATAGATATTAAAATAGAGAAATTCATGTAATCATACCAACAACACTAATATGAGCAGTCATTGTAATAGTAGCTAACAGTTTAAAACTCTTCGGATTTATCAGACATTGTGCCAAAAGCTTTATACACATTTTTCCATTTCATTTTCATAGTGATCCAATAAAGATCTTATTAATGGCCCCATTTTATGGAGACTGAGATTCGATAGAAGTTAAGAAATATACCTAGTCACACAGGTAGTGCCAGAGCTGGGAATTGACCCCAGAATCTATTGGACACCAGAGTCTATGTTCTAAGATTAAATCTAATAGTGAAAAATTCAGGAGCTGGAAGCAGGAGGGGGATAGTTGCTAGGTCATCCAATATATCTCAAACCTAGGCAAGGACAACAGTTATTAAGGGGATTAGTAGTAATAGCCTGCAACTATTATTATTATTATCATTAATTATTTTTTTCATGGTGATGATAATGTTGAAATAGTAAATTAGGATTTCTTACATTCTTATCTCTGTGAAGGAAAGATATTGAGTGTCTTAGTTGCAGATTATTCTTTTAGATCCTTTTTTATCCTTTCTCTCCGGCTTTCTTCTTTCCTTCCCTTTTGCTGTCTGATATTGATGCGTTGCACTTCCATATCAGATCAAAAGCATATGGGATTTTGAACTTATTGACACTGTTCTGTTAAAAATTACATTTAGAAGCATGTTAAAAGGTCACCTCTCTGGTTACTTATTTCTTGACACTTTGCTAGCATGGACTGTAGCCTTGGTTCATTAGTCAAGGATATTAACAGCCAGGGTTCGGCTTTCTGAGGTCACATGCTACAGTCTAGGCCCACACATATTTCTAAGGCTTGTTAGAGTCTTTATACTTTAAGAATTTCCCATTAATCTCTGCCCAAGAAGTGCAATAATAGGTTAGTTAGTCATCAGATACAAATCAGAATCATTTCTACAAGTATCTTTAATAGCGTTCATTAGTTCTGTGCTTATGTTTTAAGGGAAATGAAGGCAGGGGAGGAAAATGCCCCCTCTCCAACACAGAACCTTTCCCTTCTTCAAGAGCATCTCATTTCGGAATCTCTGAAATTAAGACACTGAGAATGTGCCAAATCAAATGCAGAAAATGTGCTTTTCCTGTGGAAATGAGGGCTCCTACAATCCTGATTTTTTTTTTTTTTTTCACATAGAGGCATCATCTTTGATCATTATCAGATTTTACAACTCATTGTTCCCTTCCAGTCCTCAGGGTGAGAGGATCATGCAAATGGACAGGCAAACACTTGGATTATAGAAGGCATCCGATATTAATAACAGCAATAAAAAAATGTTTACCTAACTTGAGTAGATTGTGTGTATAGATAGGATTTGTGTGTGTGTGTGTGTGTGTGTGTGTGTGAGAGAGAGAGAGAGAGAGAGGGAAAGAGTGTGTGTGTGTTCCCCCCTCTCTCTTGGAAAGGAAATATCAGAAGATCAGGAAATGCATTATAGGGTTTTTGTATGCAATATTAGTCCATTTCTTGGCGGAGACCCAAATCTATTGTGGCGAGAAAGTAATAGATGAACTAACTAGGGACTCAGACTTACTGGCTAGTGTCCAAGAAACATTAAAAAATTGAGTACTGAACATAACAAGTAGGATGGTGCATGCAAATTTAGATGTCTTATTGAAAACAGCACATTTATTAATATATTAGACTTGTAGACGTGAGGGTGTTTTAATACCTACTCAGAAATTACTCATGGGTAGGCTTCACAGAAATATCACTTGCATAAGCGTGAGCTTACAGAAATGGTGCCTGCCATGAGTGATTGTGGCTGGACAATTCTAAAGAAAACTAGGAAAAAAGCAACATGTTATTGTCATGGGCAAGGCATTACCTTTCTTCTTAATTAACTCAGTACTAATTTACTGAATGCCTACTATGCGTCAGGCCCTATTCTCATATGCTGGGAATACCCAGATAAAAAATTTGCAATATTATTGCACAGGAAGTGGGTTTTTTTTTTTTTAAGTCAGCTTCGTTAAAATAGGATTTATATACAGTAAATTTTATCATTTTTAGAGGTACAGTTTGATGAGTTTGGGCAAATGTAAAGGCATATAACCACCACCACAATTAATATACAGACCATTTCCAGAATATACAGAAAGTTTCCAGTTGGTTCTCTGTAGTTAATATTCTCCTCTAATCCCCAGTCCCTGGCCACCACTAATCAAATTTCTCCCTCTCGTTTTGTCTTTTCCAAATGCCATATAAATGGAGTCATACAAATCCTGGCCCTTTGTGTTTAGCTTCTTTGACTTAGCATAATGCTTTTCAGATTCACCTCTGTTTCATGCATCAGTAGTTCACACCTGTTTATTGCTGAGTAGTATTCCATTTGATACATTAACCAGTTGATGGGCTTTCAAATTATCTCCGGTTTTGGTGATTATGGATAAAGCTACTTACAGATCTCTGTGTATAGGTCCGGTCCTTTGTGTGGGCCTATGTTTTCATTTTTCTTGGGTAACTACTCGGGAGCAGGACTGCTGGGTCATATGGTAAGTGTATACTAAACTGCAAAAGAACCATTTGAAGAGTTTTCAAAAGGATTATGCCATTTTGTATTCTCTCCACAATGTATGAGATTCTTAGATGATCCACATTCTCTTCAGCACTGGGTATCCTTAGTCATTTTAAGTCATACTGATAGATATATGACAGTATTTCATTATGGTATGTACTTGGCATTTCACTAGTGATTAACAATGTTGATTGTCTTTTTTTTTTTTAAGATTTTATTTATTTATTTATTTGACAGACCGAGTTCACAAGCAGGCAGAGAGAGAGGAGGAAGCAGGCTCCCCGCAGAGCAGAGAGCCCAATGTGGGCTCGATCCCAGGACCCTGAGATCATGACCCGAGCCAAAGGCAGAGGCCTTAACCCACTGAGCCACCCAGGCACCCCACTGTTGATTATCTTTGCATGTGCTTATATACGACCCACATTTCTTTGGTAAAGTGTTCAAATCTGTCAATTTTTTAAAATTGGGTTTTATCTTCTCATGAATTTCTTCTGAGAATTTAAATATTAAGTGGAGATAACTAACTCACTGTATTTTCATGAAAGTAAATGAAATATCACATATAAAAGCATTTAGCATAATCCCTAATATATTGTCGGTGTTACACAAATAACTGTTTATTAATGTTATTGTGAGACACAGTTCCCATCCTAAGGCTCTCATCATCTAGTTATTGATGGCTTTCACTTTTTTCTAGGTTGCATGGGTGGTTCAGTGGTAGAATTCTCACCTGCCACTTTTTTCTAGGTAATGGTCCTACTCCATCCTGGTCATAATCCTATCTGAGCTTCGACTAAGCCTTAAATGATAATTAGGACATTACACGGTAATAGGTAATTGTACAATACCACCGGGCTCTCATCACTGCTTAAACTTAGAAATGTCATCTAAAACCTAGGGGCTATATTGGTGAAATGACAGGTTGGTGGACTTGGTTTGTTGTGCAATGACTCTGACAGTTGACTCTAACTTGCTTGCTTGTAACTCCAGAGAAGTATGCCTTTGGGGACCACATTCTGAGAAGGCAGGACTCAGTGCTTCTAGGATATTTGAAGAGGGCCATGAGGGATAGAGGCAAGGGAATGTCACTTCTCTAACAGTTATGAGGATAGGAATGAAAAGGGAAGCCCTACTGGCTAACAAACATATGGGGGGAAATGCTCCATTCCACTGGTGATTGGAGAATGCAAATCAAAACAATATCACATACTATTTTACAACTCCTAGAGAAATAAAAATTGAAGACTGATAATACTAAGGATCTTGACAATATAAGAAAATGGTTAAAACCACTTTAGAGAGAAATTTGGCAATAATGAAAAACACCGATGATGCCCACTTCCTACCACCCAGCAATGTGACTACTTGGTATCTACCTTAGAGAAACATTTTCAAATTCTAAAGAGATACGTTCAAGGGTATTCACTGCATTATTAACATGCAAAAGCATTCACCTGCTTTTTACTCCCAATCAACATTTATATAAATAATTTCTAATCTCCAATTAGACCCATTTCCTTTTTATTTTTTCTAGAAGTTACTTTCTCCAGAAAATCTACCATGACTCTGTGATAAACTGGCATTCTTATCTATCACGTATCAGGAGCACTGGAATCACACAGAGATGTTTCTACTACCTGAGTGAATTCAGTGTTGTATATAAGATGATCTGCACTTTGCAGGCAAATTTGAAAAGTGTATGCAAGAAGTCTTTAAGGAGCAAATTGGGAAATTTAGATAATTTCTTGCTGAAGTGCTTAATATCTGGTAATATGAATACTTGAAACATCTCTGAAATGTCAGCTGGGAAAAGAAAGAATTACATTTTTTAGAGAAAAACCTAGATTCACTGGAGCCCTCAAATAAGGAGTTTATGCCCTGTTTTCCTCTCAAAAAAGGGGAAAATAATCACACCATAACTTCATATTGAGTACTAGTAAAAAAAATAATCAATATACCTTCAGAAACATTTCCTATACCTCTTGCATTTCCATCTGGAGTCTTAGAGGATTACTGGTATTCAGTGATTTAATAGTAAGTATGAAAGCACCTCAATTGATTAAAAATATTGGTTTTGCTCAATGTACTATCTAATAAGAAGCATAATAAAACTTTTAAAAAATATGATTTGAAACAATCAAGCCTGGATTTGGGGGTTTCAGCTCTAAGTTACCAAGAAAATTTGTGTTTACACATATACATTCAGTACATCAAAAAATTTAGATAATATGCAGCAAAGGCAGGTTTTCAAACCAATCTACTATATGTTGCGAGAACCAAAATACCTACTGTGAAATATTTTTGTCAAAAGGGGGACAATGTGCACATTGTTTTACACAATAATGAATTCTATGGCAAAAGGGAAACCAGCTATATTCTTCAAAGATGTTTACTGCAACGTTATGTTAAGTAACAAAACATTGTGAAGACTGTAATACCCCAAAATGTGATTGATTGGATTACTGAACACAACCAATTACTTGAACATTACTCAGCCACTTAATATTCTAAATTAAAAACACTATATCAACAAAAATGGGTGGCATGATATATATAAAAATTCTGTGTCTATTCTATGATTATAATTATGCCAAGTTTATGAGTTTGTGTGAGCAGGAATTTGAGAGAAGATGGCAAATATTAATTTTGTGAGTGTTTTGGGGTCATGAAAGAAATTGTTGTTTTTGAAAATGTTTCATTACTTTTACTTTTTTTTCCTGTTAGTTAAAAAAAAATGGTAGATACAACACCCTATCCCTTGAATATACTGACTTATTTAGAGTTGTGCCTTCTCTCTATGCACAATGGCCAACATGCATGTGAGTTTTCTGAAGATATTTAGAATAAAATGAATCCACACTCTTTGCACAGAGGCTATGGTATTCTCACATAAATCACAACTTCTTTTAAAAAGAAGGAATCTTTTCCTTCTTTTCCTTGAAGGTCCAGGCAGTGGGATCACTTACATAAGACGTACCTGTGGTGCCTTGTTTCCCTACCACATCAGCTAAGCTGTCCCTGGATCCGTATAATCAAAACAACTTAAAAAAAAAAATAAGTAAAGATCAGAAAAGGTGGACTTCCTGAGCTGAAAGAGTTTTCTTAAGCTCTCATGGCTCTAATTGTTACATGCAAATTGTTCAATAAATAATGCTGACCATAAAAAGAAAAGATATTAATTAAGAAAAGGATTTAGGCTGACTCAGTCTCATACATAGACAAAAGGTTAAGTAAATGCCAAGGCCGCTGTGCCTCTTCAAACAATGAATATTAGTTTTAGAATCATTAATGTCTGCTTAGAAAACAGAGTCATATTGGAGACTTGCATGCCAAAATAACCAAGGCCAGAGCTGCTTCTTTTCAATCTGGAGCAAAATAATTCTCCACCTGAGGGCTAAATGTATACAGTTGGAGAGTGCTGGGTACCACAGCAGGGACAGGCATTTTTAATGTAGCTAGACAGAGATCACTGTTTTTCTTGACCATGGTAACTTATAGGGTTAAAATGTACCAGCAAGGTCTGGATCAATGTTGCTGAGGAAAAGCAGGGCTGACTGGTGTTGGGAAGCCATTCCAGTCTCTGATGTGGTTACAGCAGAATTCCTAAGAGCAGACCGGCAAGGGACGGGACAGGAGTAAAGGTCTGGCTGGGACAGCTGTCTACCCCTGGCCAGGCATGCTTCTTCTACAAGCAAAAAAAAAAAAAAAAATCTTCAAAGCAAGATACTTTGTCGAATCACCTCAATATCCTCAACTGGTTGAGCCTTTGATACTTCCTATATCAATGTGGAAATTCTGCGCTAACCTTTCCTTTGTAGGGAATTTTCCACTAGGGTTACTCTTCAATCACCTTCTACCTTCTACCAGAGGTAGGTATTCTGCTGCAGTTGAGGGGAGCAGGAGGGGGAGCTTCTGGTGCGACTTGTGTTTTGGTAGGGTTTGTAAATATAATTTGTATTACTTCTATTTTTCTCGAGTTTTCCAAATAACTCTCTCTCAAGCCAGAATAACTCTTTTAACATTGATACTTCCTAATATGGGCATAAATAATTCACACTTATATATCTGGGGAAGCAAAGTGTGATACTCAAATTCTAAAATTCAGAGGGGTTTTTTTGGTGGTAAATTAGTATACAATTATTGCTAATGTTAATTTGTATAGAAAATATATTTAACATGTAATTTTTTAAAAATCCTCTTAAATCCCTTCTGCGTATAATGTCTGTGATATTGAAAATACTTGGGGTTCAACAAATGCCTTTTGCCTCGAGTCCTATTTTGCTGACTGTCTAAACATGTACATCCATTTAAAAGACAATTCAATCCTCTACACCTAATCCATTCACTTTTATAACGTTGGCTTCAGAAATCAGATTTGTTGAGCTAACGATGGAAAATAAAGGCCTGTGATTCTAGATTGATCCCATTAATGACTAAGTAGATACTAGGAAGCACAATGTTGAGGTTTTCTAAACTGGAGCAAGACATAGGTATGAGAAGTGACATGAGAGGCAGTGGAGGAGGGCAGTGGTCAGGTGTCAGCTCCCAGGTACCTGACAGAGCAGGTACAGCAAGGCATTTCACCAAGTCCTGCCCTAGTTTCTCCACTTTGAAACTTAGATAGTACAACCTGCCTCCACTTTGCCCTTCTAATACTTGTCTCACTTCATAGAAATATTTTATGAGATTAAAGAAAATATATAAAGAAACAAAGCAACAATAAAACAGTCAGTTGGTAGAAAGAAAGTAATTTAATGTGAAATCGTTTCTTAAATATCTTTTTAAAAGTGTGATAAAATTTTGGAACATTTTTAGTTTTTAATGCTCTAAATAGCAAATCATGAATTTGATAGATACTATTGCTTTTCCTCATTTTAAAGTCCTCACTAAATGATTAATTTAGTTTGCAGCATTTCAACTACAAGAAATATATATATAAACATTGTGTCTATAATGCATATGTACATTGCATATATGTATTATGTATATAAAACATATATGCATTATGAATATACAGTATATATATATACAGTTTAGATACTTGTTTATTTATATGTGTGTGTGTATTTGTGTGTGTACATGCATTCACATACAGGTAGGTGGAGAGTGAAGTCTCATTCTGTGTGTGTGTGTCTGTTCATATGTTCCTGATACAGACATGGGACTAAAGGGAAGAACTTCTTTGAAGACTTCTCCGGGAGCAGCTGGCAAACCCTAGAACACTACCATAGGACAGTTCCATACGAAGGACCTTTTGTTAAACTCTCTTGGCTTAAAATGCAAAACAGATTGTTCTTATGCTGAATCATTTTCCTAGAAAGGGCAGCAGTAAAGCAGACCTGGATGTAGAGGAGGCAGATGTTGGGAATTTCGCATCTGACATAAGGTCCTGAGCCTTGGATAGAGACAAATGGGTAAAGAGTGAAGTCTCCCATTGGGGTCCCTGGAGGCTTTTCTGGACATGGCTGTACCCGCAGAAAGGTAATTCTACCAGGATGAATGAAGGGAGGGGTACATAATGGGAACAGGAAGTGAAGTGCAGAGAGGAACAAAATAAAATGGGGCCAGTCTACATTTAGAGAGTGAAATAAACAATGGCAAGCACAGAAGGTGCCAGATGCAGAGGCAGAAACAAACAAAACTAGGGACCCCAATTAAGGGGACAAATGGGATAAAGGATAAAAATATAGAAGAAGTGAGAACTGAGCCAAAGGAAGAGACTGTGAACTTGGATGGAGAAGGGAATTGCAGAGAGCCAGGAGCAATGGGCTTAACCTAAAGATGGACACAAAGAACAGATAGCAAGCGAGAGAGCAATAAGAACAAAGGGCGCTCGGAGAGGTGGCCAGAGAGACTGGCACATCCTGAGAAGTCATAAACAAAGACATACAGACACTGGGGGGAAGGGGGAAAGAGGAGAAACTAGAAGAATAAGAAATTCCATTTTTAATGCACAGGCATGATGATTGTGTTGGAAACCCCCTTTGCTGAGGAAGCTCATGTCCCTAGAAGGGGGAGGAGGTGAGGGAGACAAAAGAACGTTGCCCTCCCTTTAGGGGAAGTGAGGAACACTAAACATTGCAAGAAGCATCCGTCTACTACAAACCACTGATCGCTGAGCAAAATGAGGAAGGTAAATTTAAGTACTGAGCTTATAGTGGGAATAGTCATTGCTATGAGTTTGAAGGCCAGAGAAGACCAAATTGGCAGGAGACATGGTAAAATTTTTATTAAAAAAGCCTTGAGGGGCGCCTGGGTGGCTCAGTGGATTAAGCCTCTACCTTCGGCTCAGATCATGATCTCAGGGTCCTGGGATCGAGCACCACATTGGGCTCTCTCCTCTGTGCTTCCCTTCCTCTCTCTCTGCCTGCTTCTCTGCCTACTTGTGATTTCTGTCAAATAAACAAATCTTTAAAAAAAAAAAATCCTTGATTGTGGCTCAAAGGAGAAGAGACTCACAACAGTAGTAGAGAGTTGGCCATTCTATTCTTTGTCCATCTAACCTTCTTGGTGGATGTGACATTTGTGAGGGAGGCCCTGAACCCCTGACCACTATCACCTCTAATGCTTTCCCCTGCCCTTCTCGGGCCTGGTCCTGGCACCAGAAGAGACCATCCCAGCCCCAAATGTGTCCTTTTCTTTCACACCCCGTGCTCAGGGCTATCATGCTACCTCCCAGTTTAGCCACCCCATCCTACCCCAGAACATCTTCATCCATAAGTCCTCCACCCACCCTTCTAGGCCTAAGTCAAACGCCACCTACTGCTCCTCTCATTATGAAGTTCCTTAATGGGTTCCAGTTAACGTTCCTGCGACTTGTCTGAGCATGGGAGACAGACATAGTTGCTGGTTGCCAATTCTCTGGATACAGGGGGTTGGCCCATTCAAACTTTATTTCCCCTTTCTTCTACATGAAGAAATGATGTTCTCAGTTTCCTCTGGCTACAACAGTTCACTGTGAACTAAGATGAGCCATATTTATACCTGTAAGCCTCGGAAAGAGGGAATGAGGTGGAGGCCACCTTCTGGCCCTTGGCGCTATTTTTATAGGGACATAAGGCCCTGAAAACACGAGGCTCATCTATGGTGGCACTGCTTGTCAATTTTCCAGTTTCCTGGATATTGACAGGCGCATGGGGTGGTGACAGTGGCAACAGCAGCTCCTTAATCCCAGTCCCATTTCCAGTTCAGTGGTAGCCTGAGAGGCTGAACCTTCCCACTGGAGGACCCAGATTGCTTGGGGTGGGGGGGAGAGCTTCCTGAATGCTCAGTCTAGACCCCGAGCTGTGATTGTGCCACCATTTTTTTAAGCACCAAATTTCCTGTATTAAATTCTTTCCACTTAACATATTCTGTGGATTTTCTGTTTCCCCTGCTGAAACTTTACTAATATAAATATGGATACAAACAATGATAGCAATTTGGACCCTCGCTGTAAGGCAATAATACCACACCATTGCGTGCCACAGTTAATTATATATGAGCTACAGGTGTTTTCTTGCCTTTTACGCTGTTAGTCCATCAGTACACGAGAACATATGACACAGGGCCAAGTACAGAGTAGGACATCCATAATAAAGGATTACATGACTGCATTCTGCACTCAGTTCTCAGTATAAGATCCCAGGCAACACTACCTAAAATGTTTCTCTTTTGTTCTTCTCCCAACACATTATACCATCTCCACTTTGCCAATGCGTTCCTTATTAGCATACCTTATTATCAAGATGCAAGTAGGTTTCATTGATCTTGCAAGCCCCTTCCCAATGACCAGCCCAGCTACCTGAGAACGGGATTTCATATACAAGTTTACCTGTGGAGAATTCTTCATGGTGATATGGAATAGGTATACGAGAATGAGCTTGAATTTTGAAAATAGTACCAATGTAATGAAGTCATAAAATGATGCCAAAGGATTTTATTGTTGCTGGCTATTTCTGCAAGTCTCATCATAATTTCTGCAATTAATACATTTGTATTTGTAGCTAAAACATAAACCGGAACTAATAAGAGATCATAAGCTTGAGTTTTATAACTGCTTCTACCCACAAGTCTTGGGAATTTTTATATGTTTTACTTAGTTTATGATGCGGTTCTTATCCTCTTCAGGCTTCAAGTCTCAAATATATAGCTCATTTTTTTTAACCCAATTTCCAAATTGTCTTGCTCTCAATCATAGTCAATTAGCAAAGAAAGCAGTAAAATATTTTTGTTATTATTAATTTCCTTTACCCTATTACAAAATTTCCTTTACCCTAATACAAAATTCCCAGACCATCCTAAGTACTTGCTTTAGAAATAGGAAAATGAAATAATGAAAGTTGAGAAAGCTAAGAGCAAACAGTACACCAATTCATTGCTGAAGACCAGTTCCAGTCTAGAACAAAAGCGAGAAACGTCGTGGTATATGAAAATGCCACTCGTCAGTCTTATAAGTGGTTTTCAAAATGTATGACCAAGAAATGTTTTTTTCGACTCGTCCATTCCTCTTCTTCCCACTCATTCCCACTCTGCACAAGTGCACATGTCATTATATTCCAACAAACTTAAACAGTCACTTGGCAAAGATATATTTGGTTTTTCCCCAAATGCCCATCTGTCCATGTCATGCAGATGCAAATGTTACTGGAAGAAGATATGTAATGCATTAAATGCCAGGATGTTCCAAGCATGTTGACTTGTGCTTTTGATGGCATCATCGCTTAATTGGGGACTCTTCTAGTTCAAGCCTAATTTCTTGACCTGTCCTTTAGTGAGAGTACAACTGAAAATCATAAGTGTTACATCTTTCATTTACCGAGAACCTACCATAATTATAATTAAGGAACTGGAAAGTAGGAAGAGGAGGCAACCACTTCCAGTTGCCTTGCATTTGTCTCAGAAAGGGGCTGGGCCCTTTTCAGAGAAGCCATCTTTGTAACAGAAGGGGTCCCTATCTTACAGACAAATGAAATACACCTATCACTGATGAATTCATTCTTTCACTTTCTATGTGCTAAACATGAGGATTATTGAGATGAAGAAGTGTGGTTTCAGCCTGCAAGTGTTCATCATCTCCTCAGGGAGACAGACACGTCAACACACCTGCCCTGCCTGGTGACACTTCCTGCCAGGGGGGTATCAGCAGGGCAGTCTGGGGACAATCAGGCAGGGGCAATCGGAAGAGGATCCCTGAACATGTTCTCAGCAAATATGCGAACTTCTCTCAAAATGTGTTACGGTGGCAGTGGAGGACAAGTTGATGTCATTATATTCTTTTTAGAGAGAGAGGGGGAAAAAAAAACCAACCCTGAGATTTAGAAAAAAAATGGAAGTAAACTTTCCCACAGCCATCATACAGAGCTGAGATTAGAACCGTTTCTGAAGGCACAGTGACTCAGCCCAACAAAATAGATGTGCTGTTCCAGCACTGCTTGGCAAAAAGCCCTCCTTGCCATGAGTAGAAAAGATGCTACATTTTGTTTCATATTCAAAATATGTTATATAACCCAGTTGGAATTCACTGAAACTATGTTCTCACTTCATTCCAGACCCTTAAGGGACACCTGGAAGTGAATTGTGGGCAATGAACCATCTGTTTTTCTGTTTAGCCTTCCCTTTCCAAAGTCAGCTCCTCCTCTTGACTTCCTAATTTGTGGTAAAGTGACTACCATCTCCCTGTTATGCAAAAGCGAAGGGTCAGAATCAACTGCGAGGCCTTTCTTTTTCCCTCCCACTCCTATCTGTTCATGGCCTAAGGTTCACACATTCTTTCTGAGAGTCACATCCCCAAAACACACTTACCTTCTTTTGTGTCTCCTCCCCAACCAGTCATATAACATCATGCCCTGCCCCATCCAGTGGTATCCCACTCCCTGTTCATCTCTAATCTCTCCTGATTTACACTGCCTGATTATCTTTCTACATTTTTCCTGTCATCAATTAATTGTTCACCTCATGCCAAAACTTTAAAGTCTGCCTTCTATCTGAAAGAAAAAAATCTTAGCCTGACCCCTACCAGCCTCATGTTCACAGATCCTCGTCCTGCTTCCGACCCAGTCAGGTCATTTCCTCCCTGTTGTCTATATTCACCTGATGTCCTCACATTTCTAATTTTGACCATGTCGCTGGCCTGCTTTACCTCAACTCTTCCAGATCCCTCCTTTTGACCAGGCTCCAGCTCAGCCTCTTGAAATCTTTCTTGATTGCTCTAGTTAATCACCTCTTCCTTCCACTCTGAACCCTCAAAGGCTTTATCAGCCGTACCCCTAATATGGCCCTCACCTTAGCAGACCTGGTCAGGAAATACTCTTTTATACCTACATGTCAAATCTTCCCAAATATTTCTAGAGGACTTGATACATGTCAGTCTTTGTGAGAAATGCCTTACTTTTAGTATCCTAGTAAAATCTTACAAAAATCGCAAGTCAGTGTCCCATTTTTCACATGAGAAAACTGAGGTCCAGAGAAGAGAAATCCCTGAAGGACCTAGAGCCACACAGCTAGAGGGCATCTGAGTTGGACTAGAGTTCCGGTCTCTCAGATGGCAGCCCCATGCAGTTTCTATTGTGATATTACAATATAAACTCTTTGATAGAAAGGAATATGCACAGGACCTCTTTAGAACCCATCAGCAATTAACATAGTACACATCCTTAATGGTACATACTAATTAAACTTTTCATTCTAAGGGTGCTCTGTAACCTCAGTTTTATAAGAGACAATAATAACAGGGTTCAAGCCAACAACAGACTTTGAATGTCCCACTACCTGTAGAGTCTTCAGGAAGTACACACCTGTTTTCATTTCAGAAATGCACACCCATTTCCCTTCCTAAGAGAAGTGGAAGAAAGCAGATTTGTCCAGGGTGGGAGAAAGAAGATCTTAGGACCCCCCCCCCCTGCCCCGTCATCGAGAAAGGAGAGGCCTCAAATTGTGTCTGCTAACGCCTTCCTCCTCACCATTTGATTGGGGTTAAGGTGCTGGCCCATGGCTTCCTCCTTATGCTTTGATGTAAGAATGGTGATGCCAAGATTGAACTTATAATGAACAGCTCTTTGGGAGTTGGTCCTCCACAAAAACTTTCCCCTATTTTGCTCCAATAAAGTTAGGCTATCCCCAGTGGCCCAGTGAAAAGTGGTGACCTGTTAACTTAGTCATTGTCCTGGGCAGAAGGCCTGGCAAGTCCTACTTGAGATGAGCCTCCTTTGGATGTAGAAAAGTCTTCATTACACCAGACTAGAAATAGGAGTGTCAAACATGTGAGGTTTCTCAAAACACTGAAAGAGAGAGATGACTTGCTTTACGTTCAAGAAGTTCATGTCTGCAGAACCAGTGATTAAGGAAATTTTTCATAAAACTCAAGAGGTTCTGTGAAGAATCTGGTGACTAATAATGTCACTTTCTGTGATGAAAAATAACTGGAATCAGGTTAAAGAATAATGTTTGCGTCTTCACTGTGTGGGTTCAAGAACTGTGTTCCACTAGAGTTAGCTAATATTATGCAAGCTTTGAAAAGAGAGATGTTTTGTGACTAGGATAACCTAGGGAGAATAAAAAGTCTGATTTGATGAAAAGCCTCTGGTAAAATTAGAACCTGTTTCTATGCTTATTCAAGGAAAAGAGAAAGTAATGAAAATTAAAAGAGTGGCAGAAGAATCTTGCAAAAATCCTGACAAGATGGCAATCTAGATTTCAATAGAGTTGATTTTGTCTTTCTCTATGGTTTCATCAGCTTTTTTTCTCTTCCTTTCCATTTCTTTTTCTTTCTGTCTCTCTCAAATAGAGACACATTTCTTAGTAAATTCATTATATGCATAAGAGCAATATTTTCAGGGAGTGCATGTAAGCTTTTAAGGAAGACTCCTGCATTGGACAATGGGGAGACTACAGTCATCAGCAACCCATCAACAAGCAGTTACTACCTGGTGCAAACTTCAATCAAGGTGCACTGTAAGACCCTATGAAGAGGGAAAGTGGTTGATTTTAGACAAGCTTCAGGAATCTAGTCTGGCAGATGTATTTGTCATGGTCTGGAAACTTGATATTTCTCCTATCAAGAGCCAGGCACAGAGCTTGGACACTGACATCTTTAACATGGGGGGAGGGGTGAGGGCAGGGCACAAGATGAAATTGATGTTATCCACAAAGGATAATTAAGATCAATGTCAGGGGACAGTGGAGTTAATCAATTTGAGTCAGCATTCATTAATTTATTAAATCTAATAGGTGCCATACTCTGTGCTCTGCAGGCTCCAGAGTGCAAATATAGGACAGGCCAGACCCAGTGGATCAAGCCAGACTCTAAAGTTAAAGCTGAGAATGCATGAGAAACACTCAAGAGGGAAAAGTGGGTTGTGAAAATCTTAATCCCAGAAAGAAAACACCAAGAAAATTGCTTGGGATTTCTTAATCCCAAGAAAACACCCTTAGATTGTTGCCCTATAACACAGTCTGCTGATTTCAGAGGATCAATGTCTTATTCCTGGGCAGGTTTGAACAAGCCAGGGGTGCAGTCTGATTCTACAAACCAGGAGCATCCCAGGTCACTGAAGACCTTTCTTCTTGTTCCCCAGTCTAGCACACAGGGAAGAAACAGTATCATGGAAATGTGTGGACTGCTAAGACTTCTCACAGTGGTGTTATAATTAATGACGACCAGACAGGAAGCATCTAGTACAGTGCCTGATGAACACTGAAGTCTAGACTGAATACTAAAGTTTATCCTGCAGTTACTAGTTGGGTAAACCACATCTCCACTGAACTTCAATATCTACATTTACAAAATGGGCATCATAACACCTTCTGTGTCTGGTCTTGGTCTCTTTGTTCTCAGATCCATTTTCTGACTTCACTTTGCTCTGCTCTACATGGCAAGAGACTGACCCTGCGACTACATTCTTCTGTTTCCTGGCCAGTGGGGTACCAGTGGGAGAACAGAGGGTAGGAGAAAGAGAGATAGCAGGGTATTTTCCCCACAGTCCTGCTGTGGCTGGCATTCCCAAAGTTCCCTCTGAGCTCTGGGATTTCTATCTTCTTCCTTTTTCCATCAATAGGAAGGTGCCTCATCATCTCCTTCCTGTCAACTCTTGCATTACCCATGTTTATCTTATATTCTGTGTTACCAAGTCTCCATCTTAAATCCTCTCTGTTATGGATATATAGAAAGTTTCTTTTTCCTGCTTGGGTTCTGACCAAGGCACCTTTTCCACAGTGTTTTATAAGGACTAGTGGTAATCACAGACACAAAGCATCTGGTAAGTGCCTGGTGAATAGTTAAGTGCTCAGGTATTTGCCAAATAGATATGGTTATCAAAATGAGATGTGATTTGGGGCGCCTGGGTGGCTCAGTGGGTTAGAGCCTCTGCCTTCGGCTCAAGTCATGATCCCAGGGTCCTGGGATTAGGCCCCGCGCTGGGCTCTCTGCTCTGTGGGGAACCTGCTTTCTCCTTCTCTCTCTCTGCCTGCCTCTCTGCCTACTTGTGATATCTGTCTGTCAAATAAATAAATAAAATCTTTAAAAAAAATGAGATGTGCTTTATGTTGGTTCCCTGGGTCCCTAATTCAGGCTCCATCTCTGGTTGTTCTTCATTGTGCACTTACTCTGCATGGCATTTGTTTGGTAACAGCGTGGACATGCCTTTGCATGCGAGGTTAGATAATATTTTTGAATTAATGCTTTATTCCTTTCATGGCCCTAAATGGGCTAGGAATAGCAGGCCCTGATTAAATGCTTGTTGCCGGAAAGATAAGCCTTGAAATTTACTTCTTTCTCCACTCTAATGGTAGTTTGTGAGATTATCCTGTTTCCCAGGTGGCCCGAGCCTGGGCATACCCTCCCTGAGCCCATCTTATGCTTTCCTCTCATAGCCTGAGGGTCCTGAGCATGGGCCCATGGCAGCTGTGACAGATCCTGGAAATCTATCACAGGCCAAGTTTCTCTGAGCACAGTCTAAGCATCTGTATGTTCACCTAGAGAAATAAGAGCAGTGTACTGTCATCATTACTTATAGGTATCTTGTCCTCCTATGGGATTCCACATAACCTTTTGCCTAGAAGTATAATTGGTATTTTTACTGCCCATTTTATTGTTAAAACTCAGATGTGTTGAATAGGACTCCCAACCATCATTTGTCCTCAGTATAAATACTCTTTCCTTGAGAACTGGGGTGCTGATTAAGAGAGATCCTTCTGTACCATCTTTGGCAGGATATTTCACCTCCTTGAGTCAAACTGTGCTCATCTGTAAATTTGTACCTTCTTAATAAGATCATTTTAAGAATTACAAATATACGTGTTTCTTGAAATCAAAGGACCCAAAGATGCCAATGCCATTCAATGGGGGAAAGAATAATCTTTTCAACAAATGGTGCTGGGAGAACTGGATGCAAAAGAATGAATTTGGACCCTTACCTAATACCATATATGAAAATGAACTCAAAATGGACCAAAGACCAGAATATAAGACCAAAGACTATAATACTTCTATAAGAAAATAAAGGACAAAACCTTCACAATATTGGATTTGGTAGTGATTTCCTGGATATGATGCCAAAGGCACAGGCAACAACAACAACAAAATAGACTGCATAAAAATTTAAAAATTTTTGCATCAAAACACACTGCCAACAAAGCGAAAAGGAAACCCAAAAGAATGTAAGAAAATATTTGCAAATCATATAGCTAATGAAGACTAATATCCAGAATACATAGGGAATCCCTAAAACTCAAGAAGAAGACAAACAACCCAATTCAAAAATGAACAAAGGACTCAGACAGACGTTTCTCCGAAGAAGATACACAAATGGCCATCAGGCACATGAAAAGTTGCTCAATATCACTAATCATTAGGGCAATGCAAATCAAAACCACAATGAGATACTATTTTACTCACATGAGGAAAGCTACTATTAGAATTATAGAAAGTGACAAGGGTTGGTGAGAATGTGGAGAGACCAGAACCCTTCTGCGCTAGAGGTGGGAATGTAAAATGATACAGATGCCGTGGGGAAAAGTATGGCAGTTCCTCACAAAATTAAAAGTGGAATTACCATATGATCCAGTAATATGTCTCAAGAATTGAAAGCAGGGTATTGAAGAAGTATTTGTACACCTATCTTTATAACAGCATTATTTGCAATTGCTAAAATGTGGAAGCAACCCAACATGAGACAATTCTGACATATGCTACAACACCCTGAAGACATGCTAAGTGAAATAAACTGGTCACAAAAAGACAAATCTATATATTTCCACTCCCATATGAGACACGTAAAGTAGTCAAAATCATAGAGACAGAAAATAGAATGATGGCTGCCAGGTCCTGGGACGAGGGGAAAATGGGGAATGATTGCTTAATTGTATAGAGGTTTTCAGTTTTACAAGATGAAAAATATTACAGAGATGGATGGTGGTTACGGATGCACAACATTAGGAATATATTTAATACCCCTGAAGTAATTGTGCTCTTCAAAATTGTTAAGATGGCAAATTTTGTGTCACCATAGTAAAAAATTTTGGAAAAAGCTCCAAAAAATGGAGGGCTCCATGAAGTAAAAAAACAAGAAACAAAACAAAACAAAACAACCCACCTCACTCAGGATGGCCTGAAGACTCATGGACTGACTGGATCCATTCCATGAGGTTGATACATGGATGCAACATGAGGTTGAGTCTTAGAACTCGGTGGAAGAGCCAGAGCTCCTTGGTTTCCTGTGGCTCCTTGAATAATACTCATCATGCTTCTTGTATTGAAAACTAGAGACTTGTACACTTTAAGCTTTGTGGAAAACATGCAGTTAGAATAAAACATAGTTCTTGTCCTCAAGAATGGCTGGGGGAAATAATACATTATAAGTTAATAAAAATAATTAATTAAAAAAACAAAAACAATTTTGAAGAAGAAGAAAAAAGAAGGTTGCTAGTCAGTTAAGGAGAGAAAAGTATTCTCTGTTTCACAGTTCACTTGAGCTCTTCCGTCTTACTCAGCTGCCTTAGGGAAAGTCTCATGTCTTGCAAAGTTTGGCTTATTTATTTACTTATTTTTACAGGAAGAAGCCTGCAGATCACTGGTAGTAACTATTCCTCTTGGTACACTTTCTCAAAGAGTGGAGGAAAATCTACATTTGGTGGTGAAAACAAAACATGAGCTAAGCCTACAAGCCCCAAAGCCAGCCTGTGTAAAATCTCATCCTTTAGGACTGAAAGTTCTCAGCCTGTCTTTTGGACTGACTCACCAGAAGGCTCCTGTCATAGAGTGAGGCATCTTCCCATTTCCAGCAATCAGCTCTTCAATATCTTCCTTTTTTTTTTTTTTTTCTCTTCCTTTTTCCTTATTAAAACCCTGATCTCCAAAGCTTAGTTCAGGCTCTGGAAAAATGAAGGTCAGTCGTTTAGGAACCCAGCATCTTGTGATTCTTTCTCTTCTTTGATTCTTCCTTACTGTAAACAGGAAGCAGGAAACTCACCTGTAGGAAAGTCAGCACGGAAAACGTTGCTGGGTGTGCTTCTTGTCCTTGAAAAGAAAGGACTTCCCGATAGCATAGGTCAGACACAACAGAAACCAAAGGCAGAGGAACCAGGGATACAGACTACAGAGTCTTCTGCTGCTGGGTTTTCTGACTTGGGAGAGCTCACGCCCGGATTCATGGAATCATCAAGACGGTTTATATAGGGAGGGGAGTAGTCAAGAGTGAGGGCGGGAGAAATATGCTTTTCCCATTGCCCCGCTCCTCATCATTTCCTTGGTGGATGACCCACTGCTAACTTTCAATGGCTTTCTCTTCCCACCACGCTGCTTCCTCCTTTTCAAAACCTCCTCCTGCCCCCTGCTTCTTTCTGTCTTTGCAGGTTGCTTCCATCTGTAACGTCAGCAATAATCACTCTGGTATTGTTGCTCAGGCAGTTTTGAAGAGTCAGAGTGGGCTGTAATTGAAGAGTTCATTACCAAGATCAGTTGGTTCCCTGATTGCAGTGGCAAGGTGAAATATTTATCCTCACCAAAAATCTCCCGCACAACCATCTTCCGAGTCACCCACTTTCCACTCTTTTTTCATTCGAACCCCGATGAGCTTGTCAGCAAAATTAAAGGTATGTCATTCACATCGTGCCTGCATTGCAAAGGACTATAAACCTGCCAACCTCTTTGATGAAATAAAAGGGTTTTATTTATGATTCATGTAGGAATATGAGGTTATTTTTATTCCGTCAGTACACTAATAATCAGACGAGGGCTCGGGAAATGAGGAGCCCAACTGACAGGGAAGGTTCTGATAAAGGGGAGCCCTCTAGGGTGTTTGCCCCGCTTTGTAATCTCCTTTCTAGTGTGAGGTTACAAGCGTGGCAGAGTGTGAGCCAGCTATAAGGCTTGGCTGCGGGAACAAAGACAGTTGCAATCCGGCAGGACTTGGGATGCCATTCGATGAAGGAGAGGAAAAAAAAAAAAA
>ML103722.1:0-18777 GCA_003697995.1 Taxidea taxus jeffersonii | reverse complement strand
ATTTTCTGGTGGGCTAGATCACTCAAAACACACTACTCTGTATTTACAGTAAGTGCCCTAAGTCACTACAAACACTCATCGTATTATTTTATAATATTTATTTAGATCATCTAGTCTAAAAATGGCAAGTAGTAAGTAGTTCTTTTCATCAAAGATAGACCAAACCACCTACTTACCTACCAAAACACCCCACCATAGTTTATAAGTTGCCAACAAATAAATAAAAGATTTTAGAAGGAAGCCTTCAGTTTATACTGAATAGGGACAGTATTGATTCCACTAAATTGAATCTGTAAAAATGCTGTAATTTCCATTTTATGTTACATATTTTGGAGACCAATTTTAAAAAAGGGAATAGTCAAGATATTTCTTAAAACCACCACTGTTATAACTCTTCTAATGCATAAGCTTAAAAAAGAGAAAGTCCTGTCATAGAAAGATTCTTTAACATAAAGTAAAAAAATACAAGAAAATAGAGTTTTAAATCTAGAAGAATGGAAAACCTTTAACTTCAAATTTTAGTAAGTAGTTACGGCCTGTACCAAAAACAAAAAAACCCAAAAAATAAAAAATAAAACACTAAAAACCTCTAAATTTAAAAAAGTGATGCCAAAAAGGTACTCTAGCCAAACCAAAAGGCATTTTCCATTCTGGTTTTCCATAAATAAGAAGTCAAAAAACCCAGTGAGTCATATAGAATGGAAATATCCCAGCAGCAGGTCACAAGCAAGCTCTGGAAACTTACTTCAGTTTCTCCTCTTCACTCAATGTCTTCCACAGTTCTTCAATTTGTACTGTTGTATCCTCCAAATTGGTCTTAGAATTTTCTGTGAGAAACTGAGCACGATGATCTTGAACAAAAAGGGCACTTGCTGACATGGGTTTTCTGATTACCCGATTGCTAATTAAATCATATGCTGTAAGCTGTCCAGATTTGTTATCTACCACATTTGATTTTTTGTTACAGGAACCTTCACTGAGATTCTTTTGTTCAGGGCTTGGATAAGCATTATTATTGAGTTTACATGCTGAATTTTCTTGAGGCACTAAAATTTTCACAGGTTCAATGTTTTCTCCCATTGAATTTTTAAGTGTATTTCCCTTGCTCCAGTCATCTGCACAGATTTCCGAAGACTTCTCAGGAACTGCTGCTTCCTCATTTTTCCCACTCCCAGCGCTATTGTTTTTATTGCCATTTTCCGATTGGGTATGCTTAACGGAACCTACAAAACAAGTCTCACTACCTTCCTTCCGGACATCCTCACATGATAAGTTATTCATTGGGATCTCTTGAAATGTATTTCTACTGTTTCTACCAATGTTAGAATTTTCACTATTAAAATGATCATCATAATGGTTATCAACATGAATCTGATGATTTAAACAATAATTAGTATTTTCCCCAGATTTATCATTATGCACATCATTTTGGAAAGGAATGGCTGAAGTATCAACACTTGGGTAATTATTTCCAGATGATTCCATCTTATTAAAAAGCACATCTGTTTCTGTTGTATTACTAACAACCATGTCAGCTGAGGAAACATCTGTTTTATTATTCTCGTAAGAATTTGTACTAGGTAGTGATCCATAACAAGTCGTCATCAGATTTTCAAGAGCAATTAAAACAGACTCCTAAAAACATAAATTAACAAATGTTAGGGAAAATTATAAAAATAATAAATAGGCAAGATTTAAAATATTTAAAAATATGTATAGATAAGCAACTTTCCCATGTGAAAATGGTTAGGACTGCGTAAGTTTGTAAATAACATAAGTAAAAAAAAAACCATCCCCAAATTTACCTTATTCTGTAATAATACTTGACTTTTATCTGGTGTTAAATTTACATCCACATCAGCTGTCGGAACGTCAATTTTCAGAAAGAAAATGGGATACAGACGAGTAGGTTCCTTTAGGCACTTCAGATTGTAATGATGTCGGATTAACTGTAAATATATGCAATAAAAAAAGATAAAAATACCATGTAAAGATAGTACTGCCATCCTTAAATAAAACCAAAAAAGTACAGTCTGCTGAGAAACTTCGTGGATGTAAGTGCTAATGAGGAAAAGCAGTATCTAAGTGGTAATACTCATTTGGAGGCCCTGACCTTACATGAAGCACCGACATTCATTAAGAAGTACAACTCTCCAGTGCAACTGGCTTCACGGTTAAAAGATCAGGGAGTCATGGATGTTTTCAAAGTCCAGAGTTCAAATCCAAACTGTTGCTTCCTGGCTATAATGGGCTTCTTAGTCACTAACTTCTTAGTCACTAATACTTCAGTTTCTTCACTATAAATAAGGATAATAATTCATCACGGAATTGTGAAGTCCTACGTAAGACACCTAGCACAATGCTTAATAAATACTAGAGTATCTGTTTATCTCCTTTTCCTTATTTTAGAGCAAATCCTTGAAGTAGTTCTCATAACAAGTTGACAAATGATAGAGTTAGTTTTTACTTCTGATCCAAGTAATACTTTTTTTTTCTAAAATAGATTACCTTTAATATGTCTTTTTGATGTATTGGTCGTTGATTTATAAAGATAAAACTCCTTTCTGAGGTTGAAAGACTTGTTAAAGAGTGGTCTGCATCATGCTTTGGAAGAAATCCACTTAGATAAATCTGCAATTATAATAAATAGTTACAGAATTGGTATACAATGTCAATAATGAATGTGTTTCCAGGGGTCTGACTATATACAGTACAAAATGTATAAAATAAATGAAATGGATTTTCATTTTATGGTCTCAAGAGTCTTATACTTGCTGATAACCATGTCTTGAACATTAACCTTAAATAAAATAAGGAAGCTTATTACACTGGTGTTCTTGGCCTCTCTCTCTTCCTACAACTCTTTTTAAGGAAAAATTGGCACTCATAAAAGCTTCATGAATGGGCATATGTCTTACTGTCTTAGGACATACAACATAAATACTTAAAATTCTTTACTTAAAGAATATTTACATAAATACTTAAAATTCTTAAAATTTCTTTACTGTCTAAAAATTCTTCAGACTGTGACTTTCTTTTAGATGTGTGTCCTTTTCAGCCACCTTTTCCTATAAAGAAGTGGCTGTTTCAATTTTATGGAGTTGATCTGACTGGGTTTTCATTTCTCATTTAAAAAATCCCTTTCAGGGGTGCCTGGGTGGCTCAGTTGCTAAATGTCTGCCTTCAGCTCACGTCATGATCCCAGAGTCCTGGGATGGAGCCCCACATTGGGCTCCCTGCTCAGTGAGAAGTCACCTCTTTCTCCCTCTCCCACTCCCCTTGTTGTGTTCCCTTTCTTGCTGTGTTTCTCTCTGACAAATAAATAAATACAATCTTGAAAAAAAAAAAGGAGCACCCATATATCCTTTCAGGAAAAAATAAAAATCCCTTTTACTCTTAGACACCAATTGCAGTACTTTATTTTCATTTCTGTTCAGAGAACTTTTCTACAATTGACCCAATTATTTTTATGCTCTTTATTTTACAAATGTATAAAAAGGAGGGAGAAAATGATAAAGGATCCTAGAAAAAAATACCAGTGAAAAGAAAGAGATTGAGGAGATAGAAGCAAAGAAAAAATGCTCCTACTTACTACTTCTAAAGATAATATGGAGATTTGTTAAGAATAAAGGACAGAGCCAGACTGACATGATTTAAATCCTAGCTACATTACTAACTATGTGATCTTGGTCAAGTCATTTAAAAGATAAGCCTGTACTCTCTTATCTGAAACAACTGGAAACAGAGGTATTTATATTAACCTGTTAAGAAACACTAATAGTAAGATTTCAGCTTAGGTCTAGGAAAGTGAGAGTGTCAGCAGAGATGCTATTTTTAGGTAAGGAGAAACCATGAGGCTCGTTACCAACACACTGGGTAGGCTGCCCTTGATGTCTATGGCTATCCCTACTCTTGGAAATAAGTGTTTAAGGAGATGCATTACCAATTTTAGACCACTAAGTGCATTATTGTCACAGTGCCAAACTGTGCCAATTTAAAAAATAAATTAATAAAGCTGGATAATCTATTACAAAATACTACTTAATTAACTGCAAAACTTCACAGCATTTATAAATGGTTGCATAATTTACCAGGTAACATGAGATCTCTCTTAAAGCACCTGCTGAGCATCAGGAAGCACCTGTTTAGTCTCTGAAAGACGTACTGGGTTTGTGGACTTAAAACTACCCCAAATAGGTAGGAATAAAAAATGAAATGAGGAAAAATTGGTAATATTGCTAGGATTTTCCTTTTATACCATCTTATATGGCATAAAATAATTATCATTTCCAAATACTGAGCTTTAAAAATGACTTAGGATGACCTTAAGAACAAAGTACATTTAAGTTATACGGAAAAGTAAAATCAAAGAGCAAATGCTCTAAAAATGAAAATCAGGGTACCTTATGGAAAAAGAATGCTGTTAGAGACCAAAACAATGCCAAAAAGAGAGAGAGAGTGAGAGCGAGAGAGAGAGACTACTAAATCAGTGCAACCAAATAAAAGATTTGACCATACAAGATTCTGACCTAAGTATTCCTCAACCTACAAAGCAAAACAAAAATGAAAAGGCAAAAATAGAAACAAATACTTCTCCCCTGATTGCCCTGCAACTATGGACCTCTCCTCCTTCCCTTCATCATCTCCAGTAATTCCCTATAACCCCCTATAATCTGGTTTCTACTACCTCCAAAGGACACTCGGACTTTCTCTTATTTGATTCTCTGCAGACCCTTGACCTCTCAAGGGTCCCTGCAAGGGTTCAGGATGGCAGAGGAGTAGGAGACTTAAATTTCATTTGGTCCAGGAAGCCAGCTAGATCGATATCAAACCATTCTGAATACCTACGAGCTCAACCAGAGAATGAAGAGAATGGCAAGTCTAGGAGCAGAAAAGCGGCCACTTTCCGTAAGGTAGGAGGTGTGGAGAAGTGAATCTGAGGCGATATATGGGAAGATTCTCTGCAGAGCCTGACGCCAATGACAACTGCCACTTGGGAAGCCTTTTCTGGTCTTTCTGCTTCCTCCCTGACACCTCCTCTGTAGTCTGGTTTGCTGACGTCTCTCCCCTTGCTTACCTCCTATACATGATGACGGGCCCCCTGAGTTCCACCCTCAGAGCCTTTCTCCTTGGCCTGTACTCTCTGAGAAATTTCATTCACATCCCTACACATACGCCAGTGACACTAAGATACAGATGTGCAGCCTCTATTTCTTTCACCCCCAAATGTTTACTATTTGAAACCATCAGTCACAACAATCTTCTCAAGCTCACGACATTCAAACTTGTAAGTATTTCACGCCACTGCTGCCCTGCTGTGCCACCGGCTCCTCCACACTTCTCCAGCACGATAACGAGTCCTGCCACCAGCCCCGTCTGTCAAGCCCGTCTCCTCCCCTCGCCTCTCGTTCTGCTGAAGTAACCCTGACTGCTTTCCTACTGTAGTTTTCCCTTTCAGTAAACCTCAAGAACACCGGCGCTTACGTCTCTAAAATAACAATTTAAGTAACTCTGCTGAGGACAGTGGGACAAATTCCTGCAGAAACTCCCTCCTCCCAGATCCCACCTGCAAAGGCCTACCAGTGATAGATAAAATCAATTTTTACAAAAGTCTCAAGACTGAGCCATTTAAAAGGAAGACAACGTAAGATGTTAAGGATGCAAAACATAAGGGATAGTGATGGCTGAAATCAAAAGTCTTACGTGCTCTTGGATCACAAACCAGCTGTGTCAGAAAAAAAGGTTTTTGTAACCATGTGTGGTGATGGATGTAACTAGACTTACTGTGGCGATCATCCAGCAATATATCCATATAACAAACCATTTTGTTGCATGCCTGAAACTAATATAATGTTATATATCAACTATATCTCAATTAAAAGAAGAAACCATCTGCCAGGTGGAGATTATATTCTGATGTGGAAATAGGAACAGAAAACACATACTAGGCAAGAGATTAATTAAAATCAGTCTTTCCATGTGAAATGAGCCACTGAAACAGCCCTCTTCCTCCCCCTCAAAAATGCTTAAAAAATACTGTGACCACTGTTTACGGAGCTGCTTGCAAGGGTCACAAGAAAGAACACAGATAACTCCAAAACCAAAAATAAAGCTAAGCGAAGTCAGCTAGGAAAGGGGTCTATAAAATCTTGGCAGGACAGAAGGCATGAACTACTAATATTAGCACCTGGTTTTGAACTGGGGCCGGGAGGGGGGTGGTATCTGCCAAACCACAGGGCGGAAGAAGGTGGAGTGGATAAAAACAAAAATAACAAAACAATAAACCTGCACGCACAATGTGCAAATTAAAATTTCAAAGCATATAAAATAGCAGAGAATGAGAGAATATTCTCCTAGAAAAGTAGAAATGACAGAGTAACAGGAAAGAACTTTGAAATTAGTACATGTACTATGCTTTCCAAACAGGAAAGAAAACTTACATCCATTATTTAAAAAATCAGGTGATTAAAATAATCAAGACTCGTAGCTATAAACAAGTTTAGAAGAGAACAGGAAAACTAATAAATTCTGAATCCTAGAAATATACAGTTTTAGGAATAAAAATCAGGTAGCATTGAGGAATTTAACCAGAACTTGGCATGGAAAAAACGCAGAGATAAAAATATCAAGAGAAGATAGTTATCAAAAAACAAGACAAAACAAAAAACAAACATGAAAAAAAATAAAATCTGAGGAGCTCCCTTAAGCTGACAAAGCCACATTGGGAAACTCCTAATAAATACCATCACAGCAGTGGTTCAGCTGGGATCACCATCCATAAATAAGAGATTTCTCCAACATTAAGTGGCTCTAGGAAAGAAAGTGACCCTTAACATTATGGGAAGAGATTAGAAAGATTCTCTGTATCCAAGGTTCTCAATGACGAATGCATTTGCCATCCCAGTACAGTGAAGGCATCTTGATGGCCAAGTTTCAAAACCTGAAGATATGTAATAGGGATAAAAGTGAGGTGAGATGGGGCAACTATCAGCAGTAGGCAAACAACATAAGTTGCTTTTGGCCAGGAATGAGAAAGGGTCAAAGAAACTCTGATACAGGATAACCCTCCTTGCAAGTCCAGAAAGCATGGAGTGGTGATGGGGAGCTACTGGCAACATAAATACAACACCCATTTAGATACACAGTACATAAATAGAAGAGAGATTTGGTTAGGTGGTCACTCTCACTGGAGACACACTCAAAAGTTTACCATTCTGACAACCCATGGAACTGGAACTATTCAGCAACACATGGTTTCCAAATTCCTCCATTCTTCTGTGCAAGGATAACCATATTAAGGTATAGCAAAAGTTTTGATATCTATGATAGATTACCAGCAGCTCTCACCCAATTCAAGAGAAAATTTAAAAATCAACGGGCAAGCATAGATCTGGCAACACATCTCAATATAGTGATTTCCACTGGGAAAATGACTAATGGGACAGTTCTAATCACACATGAAATCATAACTGACCAAAATCTACATTAGTGTTTTTCATACTTGAATGTGGGGGCCTTGTTAAAATGCAGATCCTGATTCCTTATGTCTGGGATGAGGTCCTTCATTTCTAACAAGCATACAGGTAATGTCGGTGCTTCAGACCAAACTATGACAGCTAGAATACCTAGAGCACAATACCAAAGATCATCAAGTCTGGATCTCCTGTCATAAGCTTCCTGGGTTACCAGTGTAGGCAATGAAGTCCCATGAAACCACAAGGAACATCGGGGAATTTACTATCCCAAGACAGTACCTCTATTATCCCAAGTCAGCCACCATAACGAGTCTAAGGTGGCACTAGGGTATATTGAAACTACTTAATAACTATTAAGGAAGCTCTGAAAAAATAAAACCTATGTCAGATCATGGCCAGTGCTCCAGGCACCACAGCTGGCCACTAAGGCTGGCCTGAATTGTTCCTCAGGCAGAGAGAACATCAACTGAGCACAAGCTTCCATCCAAGACTAATAAAATGATAATAATTAAGAACGCAATACTGCAAGGAGAATAGAACTATAGCAGAAAAGAGATTTCAACAAATTATGAAAAAAGAGAAGAACAAAGAAACCAACTGTCCCACAGAACATAGAGCCTTCAGACTTAAAGTGAGCAGACAAACAAAAACAAGCAGATTCTATCTTATAGACTCTTCCATAAAGAAACTGAATAAGGATAATCTGTCATGAACCAATGACAATTATCTAACTTTGTGCTAGGAGGAAAAAAAGAAAAACAGGAAGGAAAGGAGAGGAGGGGGAGAGATGAATTTCCTGAGAACTGGAGCAGTGAGTATGGGTGCAGTGTGCTAAGCCCCCACCTCATGCTGGCACTTGTGACTCCCCCAGACTCTGGGAACAGGACCAGGATCTTGATTAATACTCAACTGAAGCCTGACACTCAATAAGCCCAGCCACAAACACTAAGTTCCCAATTAGACTTTTTTTTTTTTTTTAAGATTTTATTTATTTGAGAGAGAGAGAGAGAGAGAGTGAGCACAGGCAGACAGAGAGGCAGGCAGAGGCAGAGGGAGAAGCAGGCTCCCTGCCGAGCAAGGAGCCCGATGTGGTACTCGATCCCAGGATGCTGGGATCATGACCTGAGCCGAAGGCAGCCGCTTAACCAACTGTGCCACCCAGGCGTCCCCCCAATTAGACTTCTTATTCACAGAAAAAAATGGCTTAGAGGAAAAAGACCCAAAAAGCAAAACAAAACTGACTTCCTCCTAAAAAAGAGATAATTTAAGAGAACAAATAATTTAAAAATAGAAATAAAACTTAGTATCTCTAAAGAGATTCAAGATTTTGTATCCATAAAACAATATGAAGTTGTAAAAAAGCAGTAAAATTTGAAAACACTCTTGGGAGGGGCACCTGGGTGGCTCAGTCAGTTGGCTGAGCATGACTCTTGATTTCAGCCAGGGTCACGATCTCAGGGTCGTGGGATCAAGCTCCGCATTAGGCTCTGTGCTGGGCATAGGGCCTACTTGGGATTCTTTTTCTCTCCCTCTGCCCCTCCCCACCCTCATTCTCTCTGTCTCTTTCTCTCTAGAAAAAAAAAAAAAAAAAAAAAAACTCTTGGAAATTAAACATAAAATGTTCAAAAAAATCCAGAAGGGATAAAACAGAGCCAGGTATCCCCAAAAACTTAAAAAAAAAGGAAAAGATACAAAACTTGAGAAAAACAGTAGGAGAAAAATAACAGAAGATCCTAAATCAATAATAAGGAGTTTCATTAAAAGAGAAAAATGACCAAAGTTATGACAGAAGTATATAACCCAGAGCGGAAAAAAGAAATGAATTTTCAGATTCAAAAGGTCTCACAAGTGCTCAGCATAATAAGCAAATGAATAATAAAAGACATGCATTCTTGGAACAGAGACCAAGGAAAGATCCTAAGGACATTCAGAAAGAAAAATACAGAAATAAAGAACTAGAATGCATTCATCTTCCCATCAGCAACAATGGAGGGTCAAAGGTACTCAATGTCTTCAAAGTTCTGAAAAATTATCTTCAATCTAGAATTCTAGACCACCAGACTGGAGAGAAAGTCAACAAGACAAAGTACAAAATAAAGTCATTCTCATACATAAAAGTCTACCTCTCATGTACCCTTTCTGTGGTAGTTAACTAAAGATGTGTATGAGAAAAATGAGAACGAATAATTCTCAGGAAGACATGGGATATGTGAAATAATGTAAACAACTAGTATTCCTTTGAAAAAAAAAAATCCAGGATGGGAGCTGTACAAAACATCTGGCATGTAATCAGTTCAATTAAGAAATTGGGTTCTAGGGCGCCTGGGTGGCTCAGTGGGTTAAGGCCTCTGCCTTCGGCTCGGGTCATGATCCCAGGGTCCTGGGATCGAGCCCCGCGTCGGGCTCTCTGCTCAGCGGGGAAGCCTGCTTCCTCCTCTCTCTCTGCCTACTTCTCTGCCTACTTGTGATCTCCGTCTGTCAAATAAATAAATAAAATCTTTAAAAAAAAAAAAAAAAGAAAAATTAGGTTCTAAATCTAATGTTTTTAAAAAATGAAATAGAATAAATTACCAGGTATAGCTACCAGAATAAGTAAAAGAGCTGGATTTAATTGTCGACATGATGAAGAAAATTTCTTTACTTAAGAAAGGGAAAAAACAAACAAACAAACAAACAAAACCCAAACATTGGAAAGCCCAGAAAAAGCAAAAACTATATAAGATAGTTCATATATAAAGCAAATTTTGAGCAAGTGACAGGAGAACAAGAAACGAGATTCCATTTAATTGCAACAATAGAAATATTCTCATTTGTATAAAATGGACACATAACATGGATTCCTAGGAAATGTAATCCTAGTACAATACTTGGCTTTGCACTGAAATTTTTTGTAGACATGCAGTATACTCCAAATAAATTTTCAACTTTTGCTGTCAATTTTCAAACATAAGATGGAGACTTAAAATTGGCTGCAAAAGAATACAAGTCATTAAAAGCTTGATAATATAAAAGTAGGGCTGACATGATTAAAAGTAAGACTGGGAGTGTTCTTAATTCATAACCTCATCTAGCATTACAGGAATTCAAGAAGCACTGTCTGAAGCTGAGAGATCAAGAAAAGGAAGTTGGAGTACATATTTAGAATTGTTAAGGGAAAACAAAGGTAAGAGAGCTCAACTCTTCTTTTTCTTTTTAACATTTAAAAAAAAGACTTGTGTAATTGTGAGAGAGCGAGCGAGACTGGGGGGAGGAGCAGAGGGAAGAGACAGAATCTCAAGCAGACTCCCTGCTAAGTACAGAGCCCAATGTGGGGCTCAATCTGATGACCGTGAGATCATGACCTGAGCTGAAATTAAGAGTTGGATGCTTAACCGACTCAGACGCCCAGGTACCCCAACTCTTCTTCTTTCACAGCAAAAAGTAAATGGATAAGATCCTTTACTGAAAAGCATTATAAAAAAAATAATGTGGGATGCCTGGGTGGCTCAGTTGGTTAGGCAGTTACCTTCGGCTCAGGTCGTGATCCCAGCGTCCTGGGATCGAGTCCCAATTCGGGTTCCTTGCTCGGCAGGGAGCCTGCTTCTCCCTCTGCCTCTGCCTGCCACTCTATCTGCCTGTGCTCACTCTCTCTGTCAAATAAATAAAATCTTTAAAAAATAATAATAATAACAATGTAACCACAATTTTCAAATAAAAAAAAACAGTAAGTAGGGCTAGGGAGGGAGGGTTAATATAAGTTGTAAATATATTTTCTTTCTTTACCTTATATATACATCTAATTAAAATGTTACAAGGAACACTTCTTGCCAACCCAAAGCCCAAAAGAAAAATAATTTGACAGTTTCATTGGTAAACCAGAATTATTTAAGAACATTTTGTTGTATACCTGAGATTCTTCAGAGTGGTACTGAAAGGATTCCATATTGCCCATAACGCCAGTCCCCAGAACAGACATGAGAGCCATCTTATGATCAGATACTCTATTTTTCTGCCAAATAACTGCCTAGGGACAAAAACACACAGACAATTTTTAACACAATTTAGATTTACTAAACTCAAATACCTAACCTCATTTATTTCCGTATTTAGCATTCATCCCCAGCTTATAATTTCAGTATCATTTAGAAGAGATGCACAGGCTATAAAGTCAGAACGCTGGTTGTGAATTTTAGTAACTGTATATGCTATGGTATAAAATCTATTTAACTTCCCCTAACCTCAGTTTTCTCCTCTCTACAAAATGACTAAGAATATTTATCTCCCAGAGTTGATGAAAGACGAAAATAAACAATGTAGGCAAGCACACAGGGCAGTGCCTAATCCTAACCTTTAGAGTATATACTTTAAAGTACATTTAAATTAAACTGTTATTCTCAGTAAGGTATTACTATTTTATTGAGGGTGGAAAACTAAGCTGCAAGATTTCTGTAACTAGTCTAAATGGTATAAAAATTTGGGGTAATGCATGCTCTTTAAAATTATCTTTGCAATTACCTTGTATATACAGACCACTTAAAAAAGCTAACTGGGGCGCCTGGGTGGCTCAGTGGGTTAAGCCGCTGCCTTCGGCTCAGGTCATGATCCCAGGGTCCTGGGATCGAGTCCCACATCGGGCTCTCTGCTTAGCAGGGAGCCTGCTTCTCCCCTCCCCTCTCTGCCTGACTCTCTGCCTACTTGTGTAATCTCTGTCTGTCAAATAAATAAATAAAATCTTTAAAAAAAAAAAAAAAAGCTAACTGAACCTCATAGACATAAAAAAGCTGAATAATGAGCTTGGATTTTTCTCACTGGAAATATGCAGTAGCGTAGTTTAAGAGAATCATGGTCCAGAGAGACTGGACCAAAGTTTGTGAAGTGTACAATCAGATATAATATACTGCAATTTGTTCAGTTAACAAGAACCAGTTATAGTAAATCTCTTGAGAAACCATCAATACAGGCATCATTTGTTCATTAACAAACATTCACCTGGCACCTCCCGAATCCTGACAAAAATGTGTAAAGGACCTAGGAGAAAACATCAACATTCAAGGGACTTGCAGAGGAAAAAGAGACTGAAAAGGAGTAGTGTCGACACAGAGGGAGGTAGAGCTATAGGACAGTACGGTACACAGAACAAGATAATTTTTTAAGAAGCAGTCACAGAAGACCAATGTCAAGAGACAAAGATATGAACAGAGTCGTGGCCACAGGATTTAACAATCAGAAGAGTGTCACAGTTCCAGGGAAGGAGAGTAAACGAAGCCAAATCTCAATGACTTATAGTGATTATGGGGAGAACAAAAAATGTGAACCTAGGGGCACCTGGGTGGCTCAGTGTGTTAAGCCTCTGCCTTCGGCTCAGGTCATGATCCCAGGGTCTGGGGATCAAGCCCTACATCGGGCTCTCTGTTCAGCAGGAGCTTGCTTCCCCCTCTCTCTCTGCCTGCCTCTCTGCCTACTTACGATCTCTCTGTCAAATAAATAAATTAAATCTTTAAGAAAAATGTGAAACTAGACAGCATTTCAGAAAGTTTCACTGTAAACTGAAAGCAGACAGAGCAGTAACTGGAGGCAGGTGTGGATCAAGGGTGGGTCTTAAGACAATACACCCGAACTGGAAGCAGTAAAGAAATAATGGGTACATAAACAAGTAGGTTTGTAGATTCAATGGCTAGAGGTTAAGAAGTTCCTTATATTTTTCCTCTGTAACGGAGAAAAGTTGTATTTGTTGTGAGTGAAAAAACTGTGATTTAAATATCTGATTGTAGAGGGGAGAGAGAGAGAGAGAGAGACAGTGAGACTCTGACTAGACCACACTAGACCAAAGGATTCTGGCCAAATGAGCTCCTTAATGTGAACAGAAACCTACAAAGGCAGTTTGAAGTACTAAGAATATTATATATAATAAAATGAGAAAGGAAGTAAATGGATTCAGTGCTGCCCTCTAACTGGCATGCTGGGGGACAGCAGTGAAGGAAAGTGCCCCTCTGGACATGGCAATTAGCACTGACCCTGCATGTTGATGTGTTAAGATTTTTAGAATCTTAAAGACAAACCTGCTTAGGAAAACAGAGGTAGTGTAACAACTACTCAATAAGACAAATAACCTGAAATTCAGTGTAGCAGGAAACATTTTACCTATTCCCAGAGCTTTATTACTACTAATCACATAGGAGGTATGATTTATGAAGAACTTACTTGGCACTACTGTTCTAGAAACCACTGTTAACTTTCACAACTTTTTCACGTAGGTATTATTATCTCATTATGCAGAGGAAGGCACTGAACTTCAGACTGACTGATTTATCCAAAGAAACTTAGATAGTAGTAGGTCATGGAACCATAATTTATACCCCATCTTTTTGGCTCCAAACTTACTATTTTTACTCTGCTAACATCTCTCCCCTCTCTAGGCAAAGACAGTAATAAGTTAGAGCCAATATCAGACCCTAACTTGGAATTCTCAAAGACATATGCATTTTCATGTATGATTACCCTCCACAGCCATGTGATATACTCTCTACTCTCCAATTAACTTGAGGGTATTAGTGTATTCTCAAACCAAAATTATTTTTAATCTAGTCACTTAAAAATAAATAAATAATTGGGTTCACCAAATCAAAGAAACCACATCAGAATAATGTAAGTCCAAAAAGACTAGGAGCTACTATCCTAGCATCCTAAAATCAGAATATTTTTGAATGCAGTTGTCAGTACTAACCTTAATCTTATAATACAGATCCTTATACCTAAGAATTTCTAAATTTCCAGTAATTTTCATTCATTAATATTCATAGAAATACAGATGTGCAGTAATTAGGCCCAAAGTGCAAAGCAAAATGACAGAATTTGGAAAATAATTCAGGTATTGCTCCATCCTAAATTTCACCTTTCCACTAGTATGTATTGCTTTCAAAGTGATCTTAATTAGAAAAAAAAGGTACATGAAGAAATCAAAGTATAAAAATAAATTGCAAACAATTAAAAAACTGAGGTATAGGTTCAATGTGTGTATTTCTCTTTTTTTTTTTTTTTTTGAAGATCTATTTATTTATTAAAGACAGATACCATGGAGAATGAGCGGGAGGAGAGGCAGAAGAAGGGAGAATCCCAAGCAGACTCCATGCTGAGCACGGAGCCCAACATAGGCCTCCATCTCATGACCCTGAGATCATGACCTGAGCCAAAACCAAGAACTGGATGCTTAATCGACTACGCCATCCAGGTGCCCCCAATGTGTATATTTCTAAACAAAAATTATGTCTTGGTAACAACATTTATGCTTATAGGACAATATACTAGACTATTTAAAATTGGAACTGCTTCAGGAAATATGGGATGCAGAGTCACAAATATATTTTTAATCTTCAATTTTATCACATGTAATCTATAAATACTTTGGCTAAATTAAAATTTTTGGAGGAGTTCATTTTGAAAATTTTTTGAAGATTTATTTATTCATTTTGAGAGAGAGAGAGAGCACATGGGGGCGGGACATGGAGAGAGACTCTTAAGCAGACTCTGCGCTGAGGCCAGGGGCCCAGACGGAGCACTCAATTCCATGACCCTAAGATCACAATCCAAGCTGAAACCAAGAGCTGGAGGCTTAACTGACTGCACCACTCAGGTATCCCACTCATTTTGAACTTATTCAGCAAATATTTATTGAGCATCTACTTCACACCAGATTCTATGCTAAAAGCTGGAAAATTAAAGATAAAAGGATAAGAAACTGCCTCTCAAGGAGCTAAAAATATAAAAGGAAAATAAGATATTAAAATAATTATAATGCATTATAAAAACTGCTAGTACAAAACACAGCAGATGCACTGTAGTAGAAATCTAAGTCTACTTCACAGAGCAACTGTAGGTGCAGAGAAACCTGAAAGGAGTCTGTCACTCACGCCTCATGGGATAGGCACTGCTGACACACAGAAGGGCACATGCAAAGGCATGGAAGCACAGAGAATATGGGTTGCTGGAGATGAAGCTGGACAGAAGGAGCAAGATCATGAATGACCAATCATATCACGCCAAGAAGTTTACAGTTTATCTTATATGTAATGCAGAATCACTAGAGAAAGACATCTAACTGGGAAAATGCTTGATCAGATATGGATGTTAGAAAGAGATCTCTGGACATTATGTTAAGTGAGAGAAGTCAGATAGAGAAAGACAAATACTATATGCTATTGTTCATATGTGTAATCTAAAACCAGACTCGAAGAAACCAGAGAATAAAGTGATAGTTACAAGGGAATAGGAGGTGGGGAGATAGGACAGATGTTGTTTAAAGGTACAAACTTGCAACAAGTAGTAATTAAGTCTAGAAATCTAGTGCACAATATAGCAAATATTAACAACGTTCCATATAATAATCATCAAACTTGCTAAGAGACTGAACCCTAATTATCCCAACCACTAAAAATAAATGATAATTATGTAATATGACAGAGATGCTAATTATTGCTATAATGGCAATCATATTACAATATATAAACATATCAAATTAACATGCTATATACCTTAAATCTACATAATGTTGTATTGTCAACTATATTTCTATAAAAAAGATCTTTTGTAAGAATGATTTAGTGAGAACTGAAACTAAAGCGATAGGAGTTTTTAAAAATGTGATTGAATTTATCCAGCTCAGAGATTCTCACTTTTCCTGAGGACATGCGAAAATGAATGAGTTCACATTCACAAAATATTTCAATAGGCACTGAAGATTGTGTATGATTCCTGGCACACTATTATAACGCTACCACTTTCTCTTACACTTACAAAAACACAAAGTGGAATGCAAGCCAGTCAGTGTGACAATTACAGGATTATTCTTCTAATTTTTGTTTTAAGGTAAAATATTTGCATACATTGGCCCTTTACTAATATTAATACTATGGCTGAGGGGTGCTTGGGTGGGTGGCACAGTTGGGTGTCTTGACTCTTGGTTTTGGCTCAGGTCATGATCAGGGTCATAAGAGTGAGCCCCACATTGCACTCTGCGCTCAGCATGGAGTGTCTGCTTAACACTCTCTCTCCTTCTGTCCCTCCCCACCATCAAATACATACATACATACATACATACATGCATACGTACGTACTGTGGCTGAGAGTCACTGGACTAGGTAACAGAACTAAGCATACTGCTAAGAAGGAAAGAGGACACAGTGATCAGCTAACTTGATGTGACTTGGAGATGGCATGTAGAGAGGAAGGAAAGAACAATCAGGAATGTGACTGAATCCCTCGTATCAAGAACATTATTTCAAAGTAGACAATTATTGCATCAGGTCAAGGTGGGTAATTTAGGAGCATTTTCTTCTTCTTTTTCTTAAAGATTTTATTTATTTATTTGACAGACAGAGATTACAAGTAGGCAGAGAGAGAGGGTTGAGAAGCAGGCTCCCGGCTGAGCAGAGAGCCTGATTCGGGGCTCAATCTCAGGATCCTGAAATCATGACCTGAGCCGAAGGTGGAGGCTTTGACCCACTGAGCCACCCAGGCGCCCCAATTTAGGAGTATTTTCTAAATTAGTTATAGTTGGGACAGCAATAAATGATTACAGAGGCCTGCCAAAAAGTTAAATCTTTGCCATTGCTCAGGCAACTAAAATTCATTTTCAAAACAGCACTCATTATTTAAAAATGGATTAAAAATTTTAAAAATATGGTAATTGAAAATTAAGGATCTTTATCTTTTAAAAAACTGAAAATTTTTAAATACCGTATTTACTACAGTAAATAGTTTTTAGTGCTTTTTCTACCATTTCATCAATTCTATATTATTTTCTAAACCACAGATTTTCTTTCCACTTCCTAAAGTTTTGCATATATTCTGCCCTAAGGCAGAAAGCTTAACTTGCTAAAAATACATGCACATACTCCCATATGTTTTCTATCTAGGTCACACAAAGTGGGAGCATCTGGATGTGCCAAGTAAGAATCTGACTCTAGTCAGTCAGTATGATGACAGTGCAAAAACACCTCAATAAAAAATATATTATTACATGCACACCAAGTAATTGATTGACATTAGCCAAATATATCTTGCCACTCTTCTACTTCATCGACATATACTATTTGAAGGAAATGATTAGATGAGAATGCTCAGTATTAAATTAGTAAGCCTCAATTGTGAAGGCAATTTGTGATAGCAGGAAAGAGGATGTTGCAAACAGATGATACACAATTACCTAAAAAGTGCAGTGCTACTAAGACTGCCTGAACAAAGGTGACTCCAGTCAAACTTTTCATACAAATTATATGCACAGATATACTAAGAAGCTCACACCTAAATTTCTTTAAAAAAGCTTTAACTACTTCCTTTACAATATCATTACTATTATTAAAAGAATATCACATTCTATTAACATAAGCATTCATATGATTATGAGCTGGTCTTGGGTGGCCGCAAGGTAAGTAGATCCCTGCACCCCCTCTCCTGAATTTTAAATGTATATATAAATAAGGCCTTAACTGGGTTGTCTCACACAATGTCCTGATGGTCTCAACAACGCCCTACTCTCTCAAGGCTATGCCCTTGGAACAGCTCCCATTGTGGGAATGGCAGGCAGAGCAGGCACTGGGGGAGAAGGGGCAGGAATGGGAAGGGCACACTGAGGAGCTACCAATTGCCCAGGGTTCAGTTCAATGGTCAACTGGTGGTCATATCCTCTTGATTACCCCTGCAACATGGAACTACTTATTTCCTTTGGCCACATGGCAAAAGATCTTTTAGAATCTAGACCCAAGCACCTTTCCAGCCTCATTTCCAACTTTCCTACACCAGCTTTCTCTGAGCTCTGAGGGGTCTTTGGCTTTGCCTGTGATTTCAAATGCCTATACTCAACTAGTCTTTCTCAAAAACCAGTTCTAAGGCTACCTCCTCTGGAAATACTTTTTGAACCTGAGAAGCATTTAATAATTATCTCCAGATTCATGTCCCAATACTGTTTACAGAAAACCCTTCAGATCAGCCTTTCTGACAAGCTCTTTCATGTTGGAACTCTGAGGCAATCATTACTTCCACCCATATTTAACTTTACCGAACAGGTTAGGTGCAAATCAAGCTGCTATTGCTCACAATAATATCTCATTTCAGCTTTACCTCTTTATTCTCACTGAATAGAATACCTTAACTACTAATTTTGTTTTTCATGAGATTTTTATTTTCCAAACTTGTGCATACTTCTAAATGAAGCTACTTCAACCATCCCTTCTAAAATCCAACTCCATTCTCCACATAGTTCTCTAGTTGGTTCTCTTTTCACATCAAGACCAATAATGGATAGAAAATCCAGACAGAAGATTAAAAA